>JARFIX010000393.1:0-74241 GCA_036346125.1 Lycocerus yunnanus | reverse complement strand
TTGTGAATTTATTTAGTTTTTTTAACCTACACCTTGTTCATTATTTTCGTAATTTATGTGAAAACGGTTGATTTCCCAAAAAAAATTATTAGACCAACGTTGTAGCCCGTTAAATTTCCTATCCGGTTTGGGCCGTTAGTTTTTTCTAAGACGTTTCGTTTAAAAGATACGGGGTTGGCAAGAAAAGTAAAAAAAATAAAACTCGGAATTTTTTGACATTTTTTCCCTTAATTTAATACATAATTCGAAATATGTTGATTCTTGGCGATAAGGGGTTATAACATAATTTGTAGATATTCAAATGCTCTATAGAAAAGCTCTAATCCATTAAACCTAAAAATATCGGTGCAATGGCCGCTTGAAATCATAAATTGAAAAATTGCTTTAAAGTGAGGTACCCCCAAGGGTTTGGACTTGGACAAAATTTTATTTAAAAATATGTCTTAGAAAAGTGTCCTCTATCACCACCTAAGAGGTTCTCCACGGTCACGGGGACACCCTGTATATAAAAATGGATGTATGTGGGTGTGTGTGTATGTATGTATGTTCCTTATAGACTCCTTGACCGATCTCAACCAAATTTTGCACAGTTACTCTTTAGGCCCCTAAAGAGGTTTTCCGCTAAAACCGGGACCGAAAGCTTAATTTAAAAAAGTGAAAATTGCGGACGCTCATGAATGGAACGAGATTCCCATCGCCAATACCTGTAATTGATATATGGTAATTTTACGTTGGTATATTCACATTCAGTACCTACACTATTATAAGTGATTTCATTTCGTAAAATAAATCAAGTTATGGCAACCAAAGGACAACGGGAAAAAGACTGTAAACCGTACTGAAATACTGGAGAAGAAAAGTTCGGATAAAGCAACCTGCAAAATCAAAATACTTCAGGCAAAGTATTTTATTTTAACGAGACGGGCGAAGTCGGTACCAGCTAGTTTTATAAAAAATTAGTGAAAAGATTGTAAATGAAATTAATTGACCCAAAATAAATTGTTGTGTGAAATAATAGTTATTAATTTGTGAAAACATACCTAAAAATGTAATCGCATTTAAAACAGTTATTATTTCAGATTGTTTGAATGTTTTATAGGTTAAGCAACTGTCACTTTAAATTGCAGCGCTGATGGTGATAACATATCGTTCGGTTTGGAACGTCAGCGTGAGCGTTGTAAGCGCATATTTTCCAAGTCGAACGTCAAAATTTGCGTGCTATAAGCGTTAGCGTTCGTTGGTACTAACAGCGCGTAAGCGTCCAAGTTAATAAGGACGCTAAGGCAATCTGAATGGTTTACATCATTTTGGCTAAAATACGTGAATTTCGTCAAATATTCTAAAATATGACTGCACTATCGGATAGCATTTCAAAAAATGGAAATTTATTTGTATTACACATTTAGTCGAAAAACGCCAAATAAAGGCACAATCTAATAAAAACTGCAGACTTCAAAATTTTCCTTACAAACTATGAGCGTTTTAGCTGAAACTTAAAATCATCAGTTTTGGGCATGATGGGATGGGCTTTCGAAAAAATGTTATAGCACCTTTTCGTTTTAGTTTTGAGTGTGAAAAATAAAAATATTTATTTTAAAAATTTTTTTTTTTTATATTTACCCAGAATATTTACAATCTGTTTAACAAACATTTAGTAAATCATATGTCCTTAATATTAGAAATGTCAATTTAGGTATACGCCCAGTGGCTTATACCTTTACAACCTTAATTCCTTGAATTATTTATGTACAGGGTAATTTGATAATCTTTACAGCTATGTGCATTACATTGTAAATCTGTCTATTAAGTCTGTTGGGTTGAATCTTTTCAGTCTTCGTGTGTTTAATTGATGTTTCATTAGGTTAGTTGCAAGTTGATTTGGATGTGAATCAATCCTGTCTCTGTACTTGGTACTAAATTTATTTATTTCCTCTTTTACTAATGGGATGCCAAGATCGTTTCTGATAACTTCATTTGGGACGAACCATGGAGCGCTCACCATGTTTCTGAGTGCCTTTGCTTGAAACCTCTCCAGAATTTCAATATTTGAATTTGATGCGGAACCCCACAGCTGTATGCCGTAGGTCCAGACAGGTTTGATTATTGCCTTATAAATCAACAGTTTATTTTCTAATGAGAGTTTCGACCCTCTTCCTGTCATCCAATACAATTTCTGTTGTTTAATGTTAAGTTGCTTCCTTTTTGTCCAAATGTGAGTTTTCCACGTAAGTCTGCGATCCAGGTGCATACCTAAATACTTCACAGTCTCTGTTTGTGGAACCTGCCTGTCATTTAGGGTAACTGGAGGACATGTTCTATTTCGTAGTGTAAATGTTACATGTGCAGATTTTGACTCATTTGCTTTAATTCTCCAAGTTTTAACCATTTTCGATTTTTTAGATTAATTTGTAACAATTCTGAGGCTACTACTGGATTGGTATGAGATGTAATAATACCAGTGTCATCCGCAAACGTGGCCGTAGTGTTTTGCTCCATTGTTGGCAAATCTGCTGTGTACAGGAGATATAGGATCGGTCCCAAAACACTACCCTGCGGCACCCTGCTTCTACTTGGCTTATTTCTGTATGTTCTTCTTGATATTTGACGAAGAAGTGTCTGTTGCTAATATAAGATTTTATTAGTTGGTACATATCGTATGGAAGCATCTTTTTTATTTTATACAACAAACCCGGATGCCAGACCTTATCGAAAGCCTGCGAAATATCCATAAATACTGCCGAACAATATTGCTTTTCTTCAAAGCATTGGCTGATTTTCTTGTTATTCTATGGATCTGCTCAATGGTGGAATGTTGCTCTCTGAAACCAAATTGATGTTCAGGTATTAGTTTTTTGTTTGTATAATTTCCTTTAGCCTTTTCGCTGTTAGTTTTCAAAGACCTTCGATATTACGGGAGCAGGCTTATCGGTCTATAGGACGACACTTCCTCCGGATCTTTTCCTGGCTTTGGTATCATGAGTACTTGTGCTACTTTCCATTGAAGTGGGAAGTAGCTAAGTCTCATATAGCGTTAAACATTATTGTAATTAATTTGACTGCTTTCGCAGATAGTTCTTGAATAATTTTACCGGTTATCAAGTCATAGCCCGGTGCTTTCTTGGGATTAAGTTCTTTCAGTATTACCCTCATTACTTCTTTTGTTTTAAATTTTTTCATAGGAAAGTCCAATTGATGTGGTGCTTCTAGAAATTGATAAATTTTGCTTTCTTCTTCGTTACCTACTTCGGATGGAAAAGGTGTAAACACTTTTTCAAGATGTTGCAAAGATTTTTGTCTTTTCTTTATCTGTTCTGGCCCATTTTCCATGTTCTGTTCTGATTGGGGGAATGTGATTTTGTGGCCGTTTCATTCTTCGTGTTGCCTTCCATAACGAGTACTCGGTGGCTTCTGTTGCAGTTAGACTTTCCAGATGTTCCTGTATAGCTGCGTTTCTTTCACCATTTAATAAGTTTTTTAGTTCGTTTACTGCTTTGTTAAATTTCGCTTTGTCATGTGGGGATCTTGTTATTTGCCAGGTTTTTCGCAATTTACGTTTTTCTGCAATTTTAGTTCTGACAGTTATCGAACAGGTCTGATGTTTTTGTTGTTTCATATTTAGGAGTAGCTTCCCAGGCTGCTTCTTGTATCGCTATGTTAAGTTTTTCTATCGCTATTTCAATTTCTTCTTCTGTTTTCAGTACAAAGGCTAATTCGATCGTTCAGTAAGTATCTAAATTCGTTCCAGTTTGTTTTGTTATTATAGAAAGATGGGGTTTTGATTTTTATTATGCTATGTGAGCTGAGCGTCACTAATATAGGGAGTGGTCAGAAGACAGGTCCAGGCACGATTCAGCTTTTATGTTGTTTGCAAGTATTCCTTTGACTCGTCGATTAAGTCGATTAAGTCGGAATTTTTCTACGGTCTGCAGGCCAATATGTGGGCTCTCCTGTCGATACTGTTTGGAGATTATATTTTGCAGGGCTAGATACAACTGCCTACCTTTCGGTGTTGGGTTTTGTGATCTAGATCCACCAGGGTGTTTGGCATTATAATCTCCCCGCAATGAACCTATTACCAAGAGTTTTAAAAATTGGGTAAATTGCTCTTGTTTAATTACATATTTTGGTGGGCAGTAAACAGCTGTAAGTGTGATCTTCCCAACCCAGTCTTCTATGCTGACGCTAGTCGCTTGTAGATATTCTTGTTTGAATTTTTCTTTTCGTGGTGTTTGATTGATGATTTTATTACAATTGCGGTGCCCCATGCCGCACCGTCCGGACGTTGTGTACTATAAATGTTATATCCCGGTATTTTCATATAACTTTTTCGTAAAATGTGTTTCTGATATCATCATTATGTCTATGTTGTGATTGATTAAAAGTTTTGAGTTCTGGTCCTCTTTGGACCAGACCGTTAACATTCAGACTGCAATTTTAACGTAGATGTCATTATGGCATTTTTGAAATGAGGGCTGTTAGTAGGTTTAGTATGGTATCCATTTTATTCATTAGCTGTGTCAGCATGTTTTCCAAGTTATTGTTAGATTGATTAATTGGTACAGTCGCTTGTTGTTCGTGTTGACCACTTCCATGTTGTTGTTGGTTTCCTTGTTTGATGCGCATATGTAGTGCCTGGTGTATTGTATAGAAAATTACTCGATTGATTATTTATTATTTGTTTACTTCTAAGTGGTGGAAACATTTTCTGTATTAATTGTTTACGTATTTCGCAGCCCTTGTAGTTTGCAGGGTGCGCTCCGCCACAGTTGCAACATTTCACTTCTGGACCTCTTTCCTTCCTCGGGCAATCCTTAGTAAAGTGTTTTTGCAAACACTTAACGCAGTTGGGGTTTTATTACAAAAACTCTTTGTATGTCCATACGCCTGGCATCTGGTGCATTGTGGAATGTCTCTTTTGTATGGTTGTTCAAACTTGATAATTGACTGCATCAAGTGTTTTATTTTATAGATGTCTTGATTATTTTCTCTATTTTCCATCTCCACAAGAAAAAGAGGTAGCGGAACTTTGGCAGAATTTTCCATGTTTGTTATTCTTAATACTTTGTGGTTGTATCCTTCTATTTCCTCTCTCAATTCGATTATGTTTGCACTTGCGTGAATATTACGTAATACCACTTTAAAGCTTCTATCTTGCTTTCTTTGATACGTGTGATATTCTGTTTTTTTATCTTTCAGTGCGTTTATAACAGGCAAATATTTCTCAGCAGAATTCAGTTGGATTTTGACTTGGTTGTTATATAAGATTTTTAGTGTGTAGTTATCTTTTGCTGTTTTATTCAGCATATCATACAGAGGACCTATGTTTTCAACTCCGCTTACAAATATTGGTGGTGATTTTTCAACTTTTTTAGGAGCATTGTCGGTCTCACCATCTGTAGATTTTTCTTGATTCTGTAACGGGTCAAAACGATTTGATGTACTCACCGGTTTACTCAGCCAATAATCACTCATGAAGGTTTGGCGTTTAGCTCTGATAGGTTCTTCTGGACTGTTTCTTAATCGTTTCCTGTTGTAATATTAACACTTTCCCATTCTTTCTTTGGCGGTTCTTGAGAACTCGGTTCTTGAGAATTGTTCGGTTCTTGAGAATTGTTCGGTTCTTGAGACTCTTGATTAGGATTGAAATGTATTTCAGTTTGGTGCAGCTGGTCATCATTGGCATCAGGGTAGCGCTATCCCGTCATTGATTGTAGTATTTGCGATAACATTGTTTGAGGTTATGTTACCTCTTTCGCATTCATTACAGACCCACTGATCGATCATTCCACTGATATTTAATTCACTTAAGGTATTAAGGGACATCTCAATACACTTTATATGATAAAACGTTCCGCATTTCAACTTGCATTGTATTAAATCCTCATATTTTGTAATAGCGCCTTTACACCTTCCACACAACATCGCGCAGGGCCGCACTTTTAACTGAATCTTTTAAAAATTTGGAAAAAATATTTTGGCGACCTTAGCCTGAACACAGCCAATGTTACTGTGGTGTTTTGGTGTCACCCTGTATATATATAGAGACAGTTGGTTAACGGGGTTTGAGGTTGGTAGTAATACCAACAGGAGGATATAGCAAGGGCAGTAAACACAGTAGTCAGTTGTTGTTGTGGTATTGTAATAGTCGTTATTGTTGTAACTTGTACAGTTGTGAATAAATAGTCTATTTATTGTTAGTCGTGTTGTAATTGTGTGTGTCATCGATTAGTAAAATACATTATAGTTACTTAGCAAGGATGCAAACAATTGCAAAAGGGGTTTTTCAGTTATAAGTTAGCTGGCATAACTAAATTATAAAGTTTTTCGTACTAATTCCGACCATAAACTCGGATAGAAACCTTATTTTGTCGGTATTTTAAAAATTTAACACAGTCGGGCCAACATTGTGGGCGAACCAAAAAGAAATTTATAAAAAAATTGTATTGCAAAATGTTCAGTATTAGTGGGGAAATAAATAAAACCCGCTTGATTCAAAATTAAATACATTTTATTTTTTACGAAAAAATCGTAAGGGTACCCCCTTGAAAACTTTTGAAAAAAATTACGTTCGCTTCTCACGGTGGATTTACGAAAAAATCTAGGATACATAAAAATCCTATTTAGTTAGATGCATAAACAGCCGTTTTAAATTTATATTTTGGTCGTTTAATAAGGACGCTAGGACACTCTGAGATGCCCGGTTTCACAAACGATTGTTAAGGAATTTAACCTTTGATTAGAAAGATAATCATTGGTTAAGTCACATTTCGGTTGCAGAAAGCCAGGTATAAAAGTTAACAAGTGGTTAGTTTAATCAGAGGTTAAATCTGTTGTTAAGTGCCTATTTGGGTTTCACAAACGATGGTCAGCGCTAACACAGGTTAACTACCCAAAATATTTAATCACCCGAAAACCAGTGATTAAAGTGACATAACAAACGATTTTTAACCTAAAAGTTTACCTAAGTACGATTATGTTAAACGGCCAGTATACTTTCATACGTGTTTTTTTCATTTTTGAGTTGTATGATTGTGATTTCTCAAATGTGGAAGAAATTACCATCGTCAAGATCATTCATTGTGTTATGAGAGCCTTTTTACTTTCTCATTTACGTAGTAAAGGAAAGTGCGATTGTAATCGAGTAAAAAAATTTTTGAGTTAGCATTTTCCCATTATTTATGAGTCCATAGAAGTCGTTTAAGACAATTTTTGGAACGATGTTCGGATGTGAGCGGCCTTAGTAACAAAATAACGAATAAATTCAAACAAATGTTTTTAAAATTAAAAATTTTAAAATTTAAACAAAATTAAAATTATTGTTATTTTGATGTGAATGGGAATGTCATGTGATGTCACATCAGATTTTTATATTATAAGGTGGCAAAATTTCAACTGCGATACGACTTATGTAGTTTTACTCTTTATTCATTACAATTTCATTTTATTTTCAATAATATTTATTTTATATTACATATAATGAAGGTTTTATGAAGAAAATGTGATAATCATAAAGAATCAACTAGGGATCACATAAATAGCATGTCGGAGATGTTGCAGTTTCTACTAACGTTTAGATTTTATGCAACGGGGATCCTTCGCAACTTTAAGGAGTTTTACAAAGCAATACTACAATGATTTTTATGAAATATTTATTTATGATAAATCACCTAATTATATAAATTGACATAAACTAGTGTTTTTTTTGAAAATTTATATTAGAATAAAAATTATGACTTAATTTGCTAATTTCTACTAACTAATAATAGTTTACGGTGACAACTTAATTCCAGTTGTGTTGATTAAGTTTTGTCAAATAATATCGACACCGAATAACATTGATAATATTCATTAGTGGTCTGTAAAGGACAGAGGTGATATTTTCTTTCATCGTGATGCTTGAAAATGCAGTTTCTTCTTCAAGCTCTTGGGGGTCGAGATAAAATAAGTGAAACTAGATTCTCCTGGCAATACAACCATATCCTCCGTGCAAGACATCATTTTTTCATGAACAAATGGATATCATTGACTGATGATATTAAATAATAATTAATTAATCACAAATTAAGTAATTATCGTAACAAACCTGTTTCAAAGTAATCATCGCAGTTAAAAACAAATAAAAAAAGGGTCCGATCATAGATTTTATCGTAAATAATATCAAATCATTAACACTAAATTAGCAATGCAATAATAATTATATGATCTATAATCAATAAAATTCAAAACAAATTATGTGAAATACAATAGATACGAAGTACATAACCTTAATAATTTTATTATTGTCGGTAACTGACGTTTATAAATGTCAATTTCGTACTATGAAGTTAGCGTTTTGCGGTACCAACATAACGAATCGGCACATAATCAGAGGTTAACTAATCATAGATTTCAGGTAGTTTCTGCAACCCATTCAAAATTTAACAAGAGGTTACCGCTAACAATTGTTAACTAACAATTGTTAAAGTGAACCTTTCTGAAACCGGCATGAACGGTTTACATCATTTTGAGAGAAATGCGTGTTTTTCGTCAAATATTCTAAAATGTGATGACACTATCGGATAGCATTTCGAAAGTCGGAAATTTATTTGTATTACACATTTAGTCGAAAAACGGTAATTAAAGGCACAATCTAAGAAAAACTGCAGACTTCAAAATTTTCAATACAAACCGGGAGCGTTTTAAATGAAAACAAAATCATCAGTTTTGTACGTAATAGGATTGATTTTCGAAAAAATGTTATAGCACATTTTCGATTTAGTTTTGCAAGTGTGTGCCGAAAAAACCAAAAAAATAATTCGTTTTCAAAAATGTAGAAAAAAAGATTTTGGCGACCTTCGCCTTAATACCTCGAATGTTACTTAGCAAAGATGCAAATAATTGCAAAAGGAGTTTCTTCAGCTTAAAGTAAGCTGGCATGACTAAATTAAAAAGTTTTTCCTACTAATTCCGGCAATAAAATCGTATAGAAACCTTATTTTGGCGATATTTTAAAAATTAAGCACAGTGATGCTCACAAATTTTTCACACCCGTATTATTTGGTTATTCGATTCAGTCGTTTTTGGCGGAGATATAATTTTTTGAATTTGAGAGTTGCGTCGAAATCAAAAATTTTCAAACGTATAGATATATGTAAAAGTCGTTGGTCCTACAAAAATATGTTCCACAGACATTATTTTTTGACAATAAATGGAACTTAATAAAAAAAAATTTTGTTTTTAAAAAGGTTAGAAAATAATGATCAAAATTTTTCAAAAAAATGCATTTGTAACGTCGTTGTCCAAACTTGAACCTAATTTTGATAGTTTTTTCGAAAACAGGAAAATAAAGTACGTCGGAAATAATTTTTAAATAATTAATCAAAATGTTTTATTTAAACAAAAGTTTCATTATTGTAATTGAGAATTACTTATTATGGAGATGTCGAGAGGCTTATTTTATTGAGAAAGCCTAATAAAAGTTTGAAAAATTGCAAATATCTTGGCAACACTTCGTCCTACAATAAAATCGAAAATGGGCAAAATGTTTTTCATTAAATTTTGCGTTAAATACGTTTCCAGAAAAATAGTTTTGATTTTTTTAATAAAAAATTCTGGTTTTGGCAATCCTGCTGAATGTTTGCTATGTGGTCACGATGGCGTAGTTCCAATTGTTTTCCTATTAGTTTGAACTATGGACTTAGAAGGTAAGGACTGGTAACTCCTCTGTTAAAATGTCCAAAATGGCGTGCGCTTAATTGTATCAAATTGAACTAAACTACCAGGTGGTGTGGCTTTATTGGTGTGATCCAAAATAAAAGAGCATAACGCAATGTTAAGAAACTCGAAAATTATTGGCACACGTCGAAATTTTGATTCTAACTAATGTTACAAACAAAGAAGGAAAAGCTAATCACACGTCAAATTATCATCGCAAAAGTGTTGTTCACTACTACATCACGTTCTGGTGACCATGAAAAAATCCTTTCAAAATGAAACTACCAAACGCAAACCAAAATTCAGTTTTAAAAAACCGGAGGTCGGCGTCGCAGAGTTAAGTGAAATCGGCCGAAAGGCCGATTTTACCTGCTAGTTCTTAATTAATTTTTAAAGCCGTTTTTTAACCAAAATTTGTGGTCCAACCGCAAATTTTATTTCTTTTATGTCTATATGGCATTATCTTTCATAATTTACACAAAAAATGATGAAAATCGCAATCGATTTGGCGAAAACTTTCGTCGTTATCCTTCTATATTGGCTTCAAAATCCATTATTCTCAATATCCTGTGTGTACGATTGTAATCTAAATATGCAAATTTACTTTTGCTCTTTTCTTTTGAACAATCGTTTTCTAAAAACTGGAATGGCAAAGGTTGAGGTAATTGCAAGTCGCCAATTAATTTTCCTGTTTTAATCGACCATACTTTTAATAAACGACCGTCAGTATTGTCACGTTTTATTACAAAGAAATTGTGTGACCTAACACATCCATATGCTTTAAATAAAAAGTTACAGTAATAAAATTAAAGAAATATTGATTGGCGCCAGAAATGGAACAAATCTTAGTTTATCAATCGCTTGGTTTACAAATAAATTGAAACTTAAAAAATTTGAAATCATTTTTAATTGAAAATGTTAGAAACGAGTTTCAACAAAGGCTGTATCTTGTTTAGCTGTAAATGGAACATTGAAAACTTGTTATGAAAACACTCGCTTACAAACATTTTTCTTGTTTAATACTAATAAATAGCCTTCTAAAACATGTAAATATTAAATTTTGATTAACAATGGTTAGTTATAATAATTTTTTTTTTGTTTCAACGCATCTTACTCGAAAATCCTAATGTGATAAAATTTTCCTACAAAAGTTGTTTATTTTTATGCAAAATTAATCTGCTAAAAATTAGTGCCATTTAAAAACCAAAGTTGACCTTCAAATGACCTTAAAAGGTCAATAAATTAAAAACAATTATGCCATATTCTGTCCCTATCATACAACTTTGTTCGAAACATTTTTCATCTGACTTTTGGTTTTGAGATATTAATTGCTGGAAGTTTTAAATGAACACCGGTATAAAATTTATTGTGCTGTCTACGAGTAATTAATTATAAACTTAAACAAAATAATTAAATACCTTTACAAATTTGAAACTTTGTAAGGTTTACGATTTGTCGCTTCAACCATCGATATGTTATTTGCCTCCTACAGGTTGCGGTACTTTTTAATAATTTATTGATAGTTGTTGTATTATTAGGTTTGTTGGTTTGCCTTGCGATTTGTTCAGAGTTCATCTGATGCGTACAGTTCAGCTTGAGCAGCGTTTCAAAAACGCTTCAGCACGTTTATCGTAGTGTTAACCCAAAATTTTTATAACAAGGTCAGTTGATATAAGTTTTAATTATGTTTAAAATGAAAACGTGGCAAATAATTTTTCAAAAGTTGTTTAGTTGAAAAATTGTTGTAAATCACTTACAAGTTCGTGCAAAGATAAAAGGTAATCCTACTTTGTTATTTTATATGCAACTGTTCGAAAGTTTTTATATTGGCATGAGATATTAACTCCAACCATGCAAGGTCAAAATAGTGCTTGCAGTCTGACGAACAAACAATGGTTTATAATAATTCATTCAAAGTATATTTTTGCGAACTTAGGTTATGTTTACTTTTGAGAAAACAAAATTGGCAACTATTTTAGGTTATTTTAATGGTCGCAAACTCCCCATCACAAATGCTTTTGCAGGTTTAGAAAGTTCATGTTAAACAGTTTGCTCAATGCAAACGAACGCTTTTTATTGCACTAACTTGCATCGAGCAAATTAGTGCGGGGAATGCCAAACTTAAACTATTGTAACCATGTGTAGAGCTTTGTTAACAAGTAAAATTGTTACCTGCACATTGAGAAACATACTACGAGTATACATTAAATATGTATTTTACATACCTTAAAAACGTAGGTCAGTTCGCACTAGAATTGTCGATTTGTCTTGATTATATGCAGATTTGATTGAAATTAATTTTTAAAGTCAAAGTAATTATTTATCTAGATGATACAGTGCTACTTTTGAACGATGAATTCTTAGGAAGGGGTCACATTCCTTCGTCGGATATGTACTGGTAGCGTTTTAATGCGTAAGCAGCTAAATCTGAAAGATTAAAATAAACGTGTGAAAAAAATTGTTTATTCGATGGTTAATTGCCAAATCAAGTCTAGGGTCCGAATCAATCAAAAAGCAAATTTCACAGTATTTAATTTCTGTTCTTTTAAGGCTTTTGATTTGAGTTAATTGAGTGCAGAGAGGATTCTGTTAATGTATAATATTGTTTTCCATTAGTAAAAGGCCACTAAGGTATTTATAGAAATAAATTAAATATACTATTTCACTTCAGTAGACAGCTCCTACTGCAGTGCTGAAGACCCTTCTGCGCTTTACCTTCGTGTGCTAGAGATAGCGTTAGGGTTGCTTTCAGGTTGTGCAGCTGAGTGCTTTGAAAAATAATCAAATATCTATTGTGGGTCCTATGTGCATCCTAATTTCTCTGCGAGGGTACCTCTTCTGTAACATACAGATATCTACAGACAGCAGAACGGCCCTTAGAAGCAATAAGATTACCATTGGTTGGTAACAGTTAAGATTCGGATCGCGATTTTTATCATTTTGAAGTGGTTTAAATTAAATTTGCATAGTGCATAATTTATGCAACACTTTGTATATAACAAAATGTAATAGATACGAAAATGTAACAACTTTGATTTTACACTTTGAATTCTTAAACAAACTTAACTACCAACCGTTATTTTCGAGCGACAATCTCGTAAGTAAAGTTTTCTAGGTTAAATGTAGTAATTCGTTACGTATTTTAGCGACATCTACGTTCAGTTAAAACAATTATATCCTTGATGTGAAACTCGGATTCACATTAACATCACTAATTACATCACGTACACGTACCGACAATAAAATACCCAAAATTAATTTCCTGTAAGAAATTTTGGCAACTTTAAAATTGATTATTTCAGTAATTCCATAGCACACCGATTTATTTTGACGTTATCTCATTGATTTTAAAACAAGTTTCAAAATCTCCGAAACCTAGATCCCAGTTGGCCCCTGGAACATACTATGACAGTGGTGACAAAGACTACCGCAGGTCAGATGTCACCACTAAAGAGTAGTGAGGTAGGCGCATAAAATATTCAAAGTAGAGGACTATACGGAAGCTGGTCCACTTTTAAACAAAGCTTCTCCGACTACGAATATAATTGACAGATCAGTAAAGGGGAGACAATACTTTCTAGGCTCAACCGTCCAATTACATACGTACTATCCAAAAGTGAACAGCAAACTAGATCCTGCTGATAAAATTAAATTTAACGGATCTGTTCTGGAAGTAAATAAAATGCAGTTGAAAATAAAAAATAAAGGTAATCAAAAACTAAGAACTCTTTTTAAGTGCTTTGGGGAACACAACACTAAAACATTCTTCGCTGCCCTTCAGGTTTAACGGAGACCTTGGTATTTTTATTTCTCTTGCTATTTCTTTCTTTCGTCAACTTCTTTAGTCTTCATCACAAGGCACAAGTAATGTGTTTACATCCCAACTATGCCCCACGTTGGGCGCCAAAAATAGATTATATGATTTCGGTCTCTAAATTGCAGGTACAAAACTGTATATCTCGTATTCTATCATGCGTTATCGATTGAATTATATAATATTCCCTAATAAAAAAAACTCATCTTTAAAAGCAAATTTATTTTTAAAAAATGATCATTTCTCTCAGGTTCATCAAAATAAATTTCAAAATTCTAAATATAAATATTTCACATAGTAAACAGTTTCTCCCCGGTGTGAATTTTTGCATGCTTATCTAAAATTGAATTTCGAACACATTTATAATTACAAAATTCACAGGAAAACGTCTCCTCACAAGTGCGAGTTTTTAAACTGGATTCGTGTGTACCTTTATATTCTCAAATTATACAGGGTAAGGACTTCTCCCGGGTGTGCACTTCTAAATGTTTTCTTAACGAGGACTTTTGTGAACATTTATAGTTACATATTTCACAAGAAAACGGTTTATCCCCGGTGTGAATCCTTAAATGCCTTTTTAAGTTTGATTTTTGTGAAAATTTGTAATCACAAATTGCACAAGTAAACGGCTTCTCGCCGGTGTGAATTTTAGAATGATTTTCCAAAGTCGATTTTAGTTCACATTTATAACCACAAAGTTTACAGGAAAGGAACCTCACCGGTGTGAGCTTTTAAATAAATTTTTTAAACTTGATTTGTGTGTACATTTATAATCACAAATTGTACAAGAAAAGGACTTCTCCAGTGTGCGCTTCTAAATGATTTTTAAATTGGTTTTTTCTGCATTTTTATAGTCACAAATCTCACATGCAAAGGGTTTCTCTCCGGTGTGAGTTTTGAAATGAGTTTTAAACTTGACTTGATTGCACACCTATATTTGCAAAGCTCACAAGCAAACGGTTTCTCTCCGGTGTGGGTTTTTAAATGATGATTCAAACTGTTTTTTTGTGCGCACTTATATTCACAAATATCGCAAGAAAACAGGTTTTCTCTGGTGTGAGTTTTTAGATGTACTTTTAAATCAAATTTCCGCGCACATTTATAATCGCAAATTTGACAGGAAAACGGTTTCTGGCCGGTGTGAATTATTAAATGACTATTCAAATTTCGTTTTGCGCAAATTTACTGTTACAAATTTCAAAACGAATGATTTTCCCCGGGTGTGAATTTGCAAATGACTTTTTAAAGTTGATTTTTGTGAACATTTATAGTCGCAAATATCACAAGAAAACGGTTTCTCTCCCGTGTGAATTTTAAAATGATTTTTTACACTGGAATATTGGTTACTTTTATAGTCACATAATTTGCATGCAAATGATTTCGCTCCGGCGTGAGTCTTTAAATGTAATTTGAATATGTGTTTATGTGTTTCTGTATACGCACAAATTGCACATTCAAATAAATGTGAATTGTTGAAATTTTTTGCTGCAGGTTTCTCCTCGGTTAATTGCATGGCATTGTTCTCTTCTTTAATGTCAATTGAATGATGCAAATCTTCTAAGTTAAATTTCATTTCTTCCAACTTTTCAGTTTTAATTTCGTAATTATCACTTAAATTATATGTAATCTTCATATCCTGGTCATCGTTTTCCATAAAATGTAACTCTTCCGTGGGTAGAACTTGAGCCATATCTGCAATAAGTCAAATTATAAGGAGGTTCGAGTGAATAATGAGACTACGATAATTAATTGTTACATGCGGAAAACTTAAAAGTTTATTTGTTTTTACAATTAACTATACAAATTACTCAAAAGTTTCAAAAAAAGATAAAAAGATTCTAAACTATACATTAAATATTTTAGTGCACTTTTAAAATAAAACTGAAGAAATACCCTAGAAGTAGTAATGGATGCGCTCGAGAATGCAATGTAAACAAGATGTGAAAGAGGAACGGTAATATGGAACACTCACATTGTATTATAGTTATCGGGTGGTTTAAAACTGCAATTTGTTGAAAGACAACGGAATTTAACAACAATTGACCGAATATCGGATAGAAAGATGTGAATAGGTTATGCAATTGGTTTGGGGGGGTTCGGTAACAAATAAAATAGTTATTTCCACATCGAGAATATGCTATTAGTATTAATTATCACAGATTTATACAATTAACGTACTTGCCAGTAATATATTGCTTGGTTTCTATGTTATCGGTTCACAAAACTAACATTACGTATATCAGAAGTCAGAACAAATGACATTTTGAGATATTATTGACCGTAGCGCCATCTAATGCTAATAAAAAAAACTATTATATTTGGGTGCGTTCCATTATACAATTAGTGTACAAGTACACTGACAACTGATTTATCATGGGTGTACATGTGTGACATTCAAAGGAAAACTGGCACCACCACCGTAACAAAATTTCAAATTTTTTGGAAGTGGGAGAGGTAAGCGAAATTTTTTGCGATTGCGCAATGAGAATTAAATAGAAACAATGAAACACTTTGACAGGAGTGGAAAACAACTGCGACATCTGTTAGTTTGTCTGCGTACAGCGATGTTGCCAGATTTAAAATTTATATGTATTTACTTAGAAAAATGTTTAAAATTTCCTTAGATTTCCCTAAATATGTAAACGCATGCATAGAATAACTTCAGCCTGCAAACTTTTAACCTTTGCATGAGTTCAATTTGTTCAATTGTTTTCCTCAATCTTCAAAAATTCCTCTAAAGCTGAAGAAAATAGTGCCTACTCCTTTGCGTACCATAATCAGGGAATTTAGGAAAATTCCTCATATTATTTTTCTTTTCTTAGCAAAGAAAAATAAATTATTTAACAATTAAACAACAAAATATTTATTTTGTAATGTCAGAATTTATTGAAAAATGCTGTAATTCTTATTCCAGTAATTATGCTTCAAGTCAAAGTTTCGCTCGCCACTCTTCTGCGTTTGTGGTAGAGCAAAGCGCGAAACCGGGATGAATCTCGTTCTTTATTGAACCATGAACTATTCCGAGCCTGTTTTACTCCTGCCCGACCGTCAAACTCTGCCGCTTTAAAATCAAATTTAAAAGCCCCTCTTACATAGGGGAGCTATGCAAGGTTTCCCCACTTCCGACGAACCCAAAAAGTTTACTTACTTCACAAGTCGGATAATTTTGACGGAGGTTTTACTCGGGTGTTTCCGGTTTCCAAATGATGAGAAAACAAAAGAACACAGTAGCTTTTGAATTTGACATTGAAAATGGACGTGATTCAAAATAAATTTAATGGAGTGCAGCAAGTGTAACAGGAATCGGACAGGATTGGTGAAACTTCTTGCAACAAAGGTGCAGTCGCGACAAACAATTCATCTCCAACTCAGCCCTGACGTTTCATTGAATTTTTTGTTTTCAGTTTAAACGAATAAGAGAAAATTTATGAGCTTTCGAAAAGTTATTCCAGGCCCGGGTTTCTTTTTCCACAGCCCCGAATAAGGGAGTACCTATCTAAGAAGGTGGAATTAGAAGTCATAGTTGTTGCCACTTGGTGAAAAGCCGGAGACTTTTCAATGCAGGGCCGAAGCCAACTTTTATGCCGCTATAAGGAAGATTAAGGATGCAAGAAATATCCTAGATATTTTGTTTCAAAAACAGTTGATTTAGTGCTCTCCTCGGTACAGGAGAGTCTTAACTGATTATCTCACTGTATTACCAGGGGGCGCCACAGTTCTGCAAAATAAGGTTCATGATACATTTTTGTTTTTTGGAAAAGATGACTTGTATTGGGATGTGTTACTTAACCCCAGACTGTGTACACAAACTAAATATTAAAATAATTCAGCTGCTTTGTTAAATAAATTCAGCCGTTTTGTTCATAATTCAATTGTTTTTGATTTAACAATTCAATTATCCTTAATTCCACAATTCCGATTACTGTAATTCGGCTCCTTTAAGACACTTTCTATGACCTATTCTGATTAAATCTGATCAGGAAGAAACTAAAGCGCTCGGAGTGCTACACCTTCAACATTCGATTTAAATTATTAAAACAAAAGAAATAATTTAAATCTAATCAGCTGTTAGTTAAAATTCACTGATGACCGTAAAAGATTTTCAGATGTTTAATTTTTGCACTCTAAAATTTCCAAAATTATTTTAAAATTTTGTTTTAATTAATTTTCTAATTTCTCCAAATTCAAATTTCTATTAATCTTTTTCCATTGTTGGATGTTCAACACCATAATATTAAACTTACAATAATAAAATACGTGGCAGTTAAGATTCCCGAGCTTCAAGTTTTAAAGTTAATTATGAAAGATAAGGGCTAATTAACACATAAAAAAATAAAATTTGCATTCGGTCCACAAATTTTAGAAAAAAACGGTTTTAAAATTAATTTTAAATGCAATTTTCTCATTGGCCCTTTTGAAACAGCAACCCGGCCTCTAGAAAATTAAAATTAGTTTTAGCGCTAAAAGTAATTTTAAATATGTATTTTATATTTATAATATAATTGCAAATGGTAGGAAGCCGACAACAATTTAAAAATCTTCCCGAGTCCGATAGAACTCGAAATTATTCAAGTTGATCTGGCTGATCCGAGGGCCAACTAACTAGTAAAAATACCTCGAAGGCAAAAATAATCTAGAAAATAATGAATCTTTGAGCTAAAGATCTTAAAAACATCCCTGCCCGCGAAAATACTCGAAATTATGTATGTGAAGGTCGACTAACTCCTACGTTAAACTACTTGGCTTTGCCTACTAGATTTCAAGCTAGTCCGGAACACATGTCCCTTCAACAGAATGTATTTTCTTACATGTGTTTCTTATGGAAATTTGGTGAACTTCAAAATTGAATTGCGAGCTTATTATAGGATTTATCAAATTCTACCTCACCTTAAAAATCTTGTATTAATGTACTCTTTCGTTCAATAATAATCAATAATTCAATAAACTATAAGTCATAAATAGTCATGAATAATAATATATCTGTCAAACATCTTTTTAACTTAACAAAAGTTGGTACTTTTCTAGTTTTTTGCTTATGATACGAGGTTGGCGGCCTTGACCAAACTCTCCCATTCGAGTTAGTTTATTAAAATACTACCAGGAGATTTAACTCTGATTCTAAAGCATTTGCAGTCCTTTTTAATATTTCTCTGCTGATATTTTAATAAATGCCAAATATACCAAACACTACTTAGTGGTCACCTGTTTCCCCTCTATGAATAACCGAAGGAGAATATATTTATCATTTCTGAAGATATGTTCAAAGTAGACCACCTTTCTTCTTTTGATAGTGGTTAGGACTTCTCGATCTATGTGCATGCGACGTAAAACCTCTTTGTTTGTGACATGCTTAGTCCATGATATTTCGAATATTCTTCTGTAGATTCACATCTCGAAAAGCTGTAGTTTGTTAATGGACGAAACCATTAGAGTTCATCCTTCGACTCCATAGAAGAGTGTCAATAGGACATAGCATTTTGTGACGCGCCAGTGGGTTTTCAAATCCAGCTCCCGGCCACATAACAAGATCTTCATCTTAAAACAGAGCTCCGCGCAGTCTCTATCAGTCTCCTGATCTCATCATCGGGAAACAGCCCAGATACTTGATCTTATCCAGCCGACAGCCCTCAATATCAATATTTATTTATATTTTTCATTACTTTGGTTATTTGTTAGAAATTGCCCCCTCCCCCCATCTGAAAATAAATATATGCTTTACTTTCAGTAGGTGCACTTGACAGTTCAAACTTCCAATCTGCTCAAGAGTGAACATTTTCTTTCATATTCATCGGTATGAATTCTTAAATGAGATTTTCACAAATATCGGCACATAAATGGCTTCTGGCCTGTATGGATTACTAAAATGATAATTTAAATCGCTTTGTCGTGAAGAATTATATTCAAATATTTCACACGTAAACGGTTTTTCGGCAATATAAACTCTTAAATAATGCCGACGTAAACTTTGTTTATGTGCAAATTTCCAGTCGCAAGCCCTACATATGAACGATTTCTTGGCTGTACGAGTTATCAGACGACTTTTCAAAGCTCACTGTCGGGAACAATAAACGGTTTCCTCCTTGTTCCTGGTTGATTTCTTCGAATCGCATGATGGAAATCTTCCAACTTGAATTTAATTTTTCCTTCCTCTGTCTTAACTCGGGAGGGCTTTTCGAATTGCATAAAATTTCCTGTAAAAATGTACTATTGGTTGGCGTTTCATAATATATGAGCAGAGATTACCAAATTCATAGCATGCTCATGCAACTTCATATTCGGGAGTTCTACTGTACGGCGTGCAAACATGTCCACAGTAAACCACTACCGAGGTGTTTTTCTTGTCTACCTGCGATGTTTTAAAATTTTAGATATAAACTAAAATAAATATTTATATTTAAATCTTACCATTTTCGACTTAATTTTCTATTATAGAAATACTCAAAAATAATCCTTTGTCGTATTTTTTTTCAGATCAAATTACTTCTGATTTTTGCACTTCGAAATCATAATAAACAAATTTTTTAGGTTATGATAAGGTAACAAACTATATACAATCACTATAGTAATAATTGTCCAATGTACAGTTAAATTCATGTTTCTAAAGAAGTACACCAAAGGCAAATTTCGAACATCAAAAGCCCGAAAAGTATCCTTCCGACAAAGGTAAAAATTATCAACTGTAGGGATACAAGAGTGTGATGGTTTTCCGAAGGGGCATTCCAAGCCCATTTGTTTTCACCAGGAAAATAAAACAAAATATTCAATACTTTATAGATTTACCTAAACCCGCAAAAGGGGTGCTGAAATTTACCGAGATATGTTTTTTAAAAGAGGACATTTTTTTCAAAAAGGAAGAATATTGCCAACAGGTGACGCGACAATAAAAAAAAACAAATTATTTAGATGAAAATCTGTTTGCTAAGTTAGAATTCATGGAATCCATATTCAGGGTTTTCCCGTCATCATGCCAAACCTTTGAGGTGATATTAGAAAACACATTTTTAAGAGAAATTTTTAAATAAAATTGTTGTCTTAGTCCAAACTCTTGGAGGTACTCTCTCTTTAAAATAATTTTTTTAATTTCTGCCTTCCAACGGCCATATCACCGTAACTATTGATTTTAAGAGAAGAAATGTTAAAAATTACAAGTTTTATTTTTTCCTCTTCAAGGTTCCGCTTGATCTAAATTTAACTGGTTTTAATTATTAGCTTGTAGTAGGAGCTTACAATACCTTTGGACATTTACTATAAATATTTTCGGGTTTTTTCAAAACACTGTGTGGAAAAAATACAAAATGGCGGCTATAAAATGGCCGTATTTAAGATAGTAATTACACAATTTTCAATAATTACTTAATGAATGTAAGTAATAAATAAATAAATCAGGATTTCACATTTACATCCCATATTCTATTGTCTGATGTTTTTGCAAAGTTTTTTACTTTTCGCTTTATTTTTATTTTAGTTTGTTTGTTATATTTTTCTCTAAGTTCAAAATTTTTTATTTTGTTTTAGAAAACTGGCGTTGGCCCGGCGAACCGGACTCAAGTGGAAATTTTGAGCTTCACATGCGCACACGCTACAGAAAATCCACATTTGTCGACCTTTTCTATTAGCAGAGTTCACCAAATCAACAAAGAAAATTTTCAAAATTCTGCAATAAAATAAAATACCGAATCGCAGTTAGCACAACAGATAAAATAACTCTATTACATGGCACTTCGGCACATAAAAAAATTTTACTTACTTTATCATAATTATTGCATTTAAAGTAAAATACACTTCTTCACAGTATCAAACGATTCACTGGCTACATCACTGAGAGAAATTTATATCCACTAACCTGAATTGCTGCTCAACCCACGAAGTGGACCCTACCTACAACAATAAAGAAATTCTTTGTTAATTTTCACTGTGGTGACAAGATTTTCAGTAAATTACCTTTATCACTGTTGTCCTTTCGCTTTATTCCTCTTGACCATGATGGCATCTCCATGACGTCTTTCCATAAATGTAACTAACTAACAAACCCGCACAGTGTCTGTTTTAACGGTTGCGAATAAAAATTTCTTTGACAAACACTTGGAAGCACTACTTAGCAGCACTAAAGTATTAAAACTAAATTGATTCTCGATTTTTAATGAAGCTTTCATCAAGCCTCCTCACAATGATTCGTACTCGACACATCACACTCCCGTTCGCGAAACCGATTTTCGCGTACGCGGATATCAATTGAACATATCTGAAAAAAAAAGAATATTTCTTTTATTATTATGATTCAAATATTTTGTAATCGAATTGTTTAAATTTTATATTAAATCGGTTCGTTTTGAAGTTATTAAGGATGGAACAAGCATAAGACAAACATAAAAGTCATAGTCATAATTCTCAATAAAAATTCTAGATTTTAACTTTTATTCACATCAGATTTTTTTTGTACAAGTTTAATATGGAGAATGCAAGATGGCGCAAGGTTGGCGAGACTTGTGTTTTACTAACAGCAACCACTAGTTGCCACCATTAGTTGGTGGCCAACTAATAAGCGAAGTTTCCGGTTGTATATCAGGATCCGATTATCTCACAGTTTTGAAATAGTATATTACATAGCGAGGCGGAAAGCAAGTCATTACTAACTGAGGTCTGTTCTGCTGACCGACGGCGAAGCCGGAGGTCAGCAATTAACCGAAGTTAGTAATGACGCTTTACGCCGAAGCATGTATACTATTTTATTCGCAATCGCGAAGTTGGGGTTGGTTTAATGGAAATAATGCGTTTTCAAATTTATATTAAGTTATGTCATATTTGACATTTGTATCAGCGCCTCTACTTTTAATAGCTCATATCACGTTAGTGATAATTATTTTAGTAGGCGTCAAAGAAAAAATTACCGTGCGTTTTTTT
This sequence comes from Lycocerus yunnanus, assembly GCA_036346125.1. Classification (NCBI taxonomy): domain Eukaryota; kingdom Metazoa; phylum Arthropoda; class Insecta; order Coleoptera; family Cantharidae; genus Lycocerus; species Lycocerus yunnanus. The sequence goes on along the minus strand of JARFIX010000393.1, from coordinate 51,833 downwards.
GACAATAATTAGTATTATTGTTTTGTCGCTTTGTGATTATGAGTGAATTATCTTGTACTCCACCAGAGCTTCGAAAGTTGCAGAAAATGCAGTAGGTGATTTGTTACCCAACAAAAGTAAGGCAAGGTATGAAAAAGCCTACAAAGCTTACATGGATTGGCGTTGCAATAAACAAGCACGGAATAATTCAGAAAGTGTGGTGCTTGCTTATTTTAGTGAATTGTCGAAAGACAAAAAACCTTCTACGTTAACTCTACGGGCAACTTATTCAATGCTACGAACAACATTCAATATTAAAGATAATACAGATATTTCAAAATTTGCGAAATTGAGAGCTTTTTTGAAGAAGCAAAATGTTGGGTTCAAGCCAAAAAATCAGGTGTTTTACATAAAACTGAAATTGATAGATTTTTAAGTGATGCGCCTATAGAATTTCTTCTACAAAAGGTAAAATTATAAATTTTGTACTCACATACAATGAACATAATTGTTTAAACTTTCTAGGTTGCTTTAATAATCGGAGTTAGCGGTGCATGCCGAAGTGATCATTCTATGTGAACTATCATTCTCGATCATTCTTAATAACGCGCCCGGAATGGATTGTAATTGTTAAAGAATACGTAAATCTTCGGAAGAAAACTTGTAAACATTAGTTACTCTTAAGTAATCTTCTTATATTTTCAATAATTTTCAAAATTGCATAATATTCCATAATAAAATTATTTAAACTTTCTAGGTTGGTTTTATGATAAGCTAGGCTAATCTAGGTTGCACTTCTGGTGTCATGTAGCAAATAAAGTGTGACGGTGTAGCCAATCGTCAGAAGACTTCTACGGTTCCAAACTGCGAACCCTGACTGTAACAAATAAATTTTAACAAGAAAATGAGAAAGTATTATAGGACTTACCATAAATAAGTATTCAAATGTCACAATATGTACTTATACATCAATAATTTGAACGATAAAATGCCAGGAATTGTTAACAAAACTTTTCGATGTCGAAGCTTAAACTTATCGGATCATCCAAATATTTTTTAAACTAGCAACAAATAAATCTTAGCGAAAATTTAAAAAAGGGCTATCACTTGCAATAAGCAATTATTCTAATTAAAATGTTTTATAATTTGCACGCCCAATTATGATTTCTAATTATTGTTATAACCTAACTATATTTGACATTTGTATCAGCGCTTTATTTACGTTAAAACCACGCCCATTTGTTCATTACTGACCGCCACGTGGTATAACGAGTGAATAATTTTCATTACACACCGGTTGATATTAGTAGTTGATAATTTGGCACTTTCAAACTTTTTAAAAGTCGGGAAACGAGCAATTACCGACCGATTGCGAATAAAAGTAATTTATTAATAAAAGTAGCCATAAGAAATATGCTCCCAGTTTCTAGAATGGCCGATAAAGGGTCTAATTCATTGAGTGAATTTTAAATTTAAGATTTCGACCAAAATTGCCAATATATAATTTTGAGACTGCCACTGGAAAGAAACGAGTTAAATGTTTATCATCCTGATTCTAGACTTTTTATCGTACCCCCCTCCTTAATAATAGTGGGGAAAAGATAATGAATTATGTAATATTTAAATTGCCATATTTCTTGCAGTCTTTTTCCGATTATCGTAAGCTTATTTAGAAGAAAGTTTTAGTTTCATTTAGAATTTCATATTAATTGCATCGATTTATTTTCAATTAATAAATTAGAGGGCGCTGTTTGCAACTATTCAAAATTTTAAATGTAACTGCTTTCATCGAAAAATTACAAGCGATCTATTTGTAGATAACGAAATTATAAATTCTTTTTTGTTTTTTTGTATCATAAAATTTAAAATATCACATTTCTACATGATGTTGAAAGCCATAGGCCTTTTGAATTGCAATTTTGAAGAAAATTAAAGTGATCGAAACCTACAAAACAACAACTTGCCGATATTTTTTACAATTTGAGTGTGGCCGAGTGTGATGCTTATTTCTAGTTTGAACTTTTACAATCGATTCGTTGTGAAGAATCGAACAAACACCCATAAGATAAACAAACAAAACCAAACCGGGGTAGGAGTTAAAATTTCCCGGAATCGAAAATACACTTTTCCTATAGAAATGGCTATACCAAACGAAAGAACACAAAAATACAAGCTCTTTAAGGTGAGGATCAATCTTGTCGGAGTTGTAATAAGGCCACAATTTCATTTTGAAAATTGCAAATTTCCCATAAGAAATACATGTAAGTGTATTAAAATGAAAAGGTATCATTCATTCTGTTGGCGGTACGTGTGCTGTGCCTGGGTCGACAGTGACTAGTGGTGGGGAGATAGCAGTCGCTCTCAGAGATCCGTCGCGTCAACTTTCAAAATTTTCGAGTTGGAGCCGCTTAAGGGATGTTTTTAATGAGTTTAGCACGTGTCAAAACCGTTCGAGCCCGTACGAGCCCCGGAGGGCGAGGGCAGTGGGAGAATAGGTTTTGACAGTGCAACCACCTCAGAAATGAATTCACACAAAAGTGATTTTTTTGAAAATTTGTTGTCCGATCACAACTTTAATTTTTTTATTAGCTAATTACACCATTATCTATCATAATTCGTCGTGAAAACCGAGTTTCTGGTATATTTACTGTCGCCACATCCTCTTTCAACTTTGGGGGCGGGGTTATAGTTCAAAAGAGCCAATGATAAAATTGCATTCCAAATTAACTTTAAAGCCGTTTTTTTCAAAATTGTGTGAATATTCCGCAAATTTTATTTTTTTATACGCTAATTAGACCTCATCTTTCATAATCCACTTCAAAATGGTAAAAATCGCGATCCGGGAATTCGAACCGTCACCCAAACCGGATATCTTATCGAGTCATAATCATACCTAATTATCAATAAAATTGATCCAGATTTTAAATTTTATTCTCATCAGATTATTTTCGAGGAAGTTTAATGTAGAGGATCCAAAAGCGCAATTTTGTTTACTATTTATGAATACTAAAACCTTCTGGACGAAAACCGCATAATTGGATTTGGTGCACTTGTTCTGAACTTTTGAGCGAACAGATATTTATTCATACAGATACATACATTATATAGATTTTATTCATACTAATAAAATCACCCGAAACTTTCAATCGGGGTAAAAAAAGGTGTCAAACATTTCTTTAAAAAAACCACGTTAAAAATGTATAGTTAGAGAGGGAGAGGGGTGAAAGTGTAAACGTATAAACATATCGTGAATTGATTCGTCGATTGGATCAAATAAAACCTAAACTTTGTCTTGCTTTAAATTGATTTGTTTAAAAGAATCTCCCAAGGCGCTGTTTATACCTTTGCAAAAATATTAAAAATTACATTATACTACATTTTTCTCGTACTTCAAGGTTTACATAATTGATTACATTTTTAAACAATTTTCATATTTTTTTATTATTTCGAAAACTAAATTTTGCAAAAGGAATTTATTTAAACATTATCTTCAAGTAACAATTATTAAAGCTGTTCGGTTAGGTAACGATAGAAAATGTTTAGTAATTTAGTGAATTTCTGTCAGTATTATATTATAGGCAATTGGACAGGAAGGTGCGCCAAAAGTGGTCCAACTCTTGAGAGCAAAGAAGGCGAGTACTGCCCTGCTGCCCGTGTGACGCTACTCTACTGTTATGTGCATCAAATATCACAAAGCAAATTTTTTGTTAATTACGGTTTGGGCATAAAAACATAAAAATTCAAAGACTTACGATTTAGCCGTGAAACGCTCAGGAGAAATTCAAATTTTTGATGGCTGGCTTCCATCAACGCGTCCTTCCCTTTTCCAAGTGGTATCACCGATGAATGCACTGTAACTACGTAATTTTTCGTCATCTGGTTTCCAAAATCGTCTGACAAATATCTGCAAAACAAAATTTAATTAAACCTTTGCATCAACAGCACACAAAAATTAAACAACTACATTTTACGACGATAACGCTACAAGTAGCTAAGCGCGCTTCAATTGTTTTCTACTGATGCAACTACTTCATTCCCAATAAAAACTAAATTTACAGATTATAATTCACTTAAATTACCTGGAACAATGTAGCCCTTAAACACGTCGTCCCGCGGATATGTTTTATAATTTCACTAACATTAAAACAAAGCAATTTCTAAACTTTTTTTATGTAATACTTTTCACCAAACAAAACGACGCTTCTTCAGCCGAAAATTGACAGGAAAAGAATACGATTAAAAGTACACGAAAGTCAAAAATCACAGTTTAATAATTAAACCCATCTGGTATTTTTCCCTAACTACAAATAAAAAGTTTGGCTTGGAAAACCTCATCCACACTAAAATTGTATTTAAATTTTCACTTTAATGGATACTTTTTAATCTTTTATTCAATATTAATAAAATTTAAAACTAATGAAAATTTAAAACTAATGAAAATTTAAAACCAAATTTGGTACATTTTAATTTGAAACTTGGAACTGATTAGATTTTGATTAAAATTAGTTCACAGAATTTATTTTTTAAATATTTTTATTTAATATTGGTTTTATTTAATATTTTAAAACTACCGTAAATTTCTAAACCAAATTTGGTACTTCGTTACTTTATACTGAGGCTTAAACCTTATTAGGTTTTGTTTGATATTAGTTAATGTATACTTTTTTAATCTTTTATTTAATATTAATTAATATTTAAAACTAATGAAAATTTAAAACCAAATTTGGTACATTTTTAATATGAAACTTGGAACTGATTAGATTTTGGTTAAAATTAGTTCACAGAATTAATTTAAATTTAAAATGTTAGAAACGAGTTTCAACAAAGGCTGTATCATTGTTTAGCTGTAAATGGGGAACATTTTGAAAACTTGTTATGAAAACACTCGCTTACAAACATTTTTTCTACTGTTTAATACTAATAAATAGCCTTCTAAAACATGTAAATATTAAATTTTGATTAACAATGGTTAGTTGATAATAATGTTTTTATTTTGTTTCAACGCATCTTACTCGAAAATCCTAATGTGGGATAAAAAAATTTTCCTACAAAAGTTGTTTATTTTTTTATGCAAAATTTAAATCTGCTAAAAAAAATTAAAGTGCCATTTAAAAAACCAAAGTTGACCTTCAAATGACCTTGAAAAGGTCAATAAATTAAAAAACAATTATGCCATATTCTGTCCCCTATCATACAACTTTTGTTCGAAACATTTTTCATCTGACTTTTGGTTTTGAGATATTAATTGCTGGAAGTTTTAAAATGAACACCCGGTATAATAAAATTTATTGTGCTGTCTACGAGTAATTAATTATAAACTTAAAAACAAAATAATTAAATACCTTCACAAATTTGAAACTTTGTAAAGTTTACAATTTGTCGCTTCAACCATCGATATGTTATTTGCCTCCTACAGGTTGCGGTACTTTATTAATAATTAATTGATAGTTTTTGTATTATTAGGTCTGTTGGTTTGCCTTGCTCGAATTTGTTCCGAGTTCATCTGTATGACGTCACAGTTCAGCTTGGAGCAGCCGTTTCAAATGAACGCATTCGAAGCACGTTTATCGTAGTGTTAACCTAAAATTTTTATAACAAAAGATCAGTTTGGAGTATCAAGTTTTAATTAGTGTTAATAAAATGAAAAACGTGGCAAATAATACCTTGTTCAAAGGTAGTGACTGTGAGTTTACATCGTTAGGTGAAAACATTGTTGTAAATCACTTTTTAGGTTCGTGGACAAAGAGAAAGAGGTAATCCTACTTTGTTAATTTTGAGTATGTTATATATAGTAATATTTCAGAAAGTTTTTATATTGAAGCCCATGCAGCAACTGCATGTAACTCCAGTACCATGCAAGGTCAAAATAGTGCTTCGCAGTCTGACGAACAAACAATATGGTTTATAATAATTCATTCAAAAGTATATCTTTTGCTGAACTTAGGTTATGTTTACTTTTGAGAAAAACAAAATTGGCAACTATTTTAGGTTATTTTAATGGTCGCAAAACTCCCCATCACAAATGTTATATTTACACTTAACTTGCACCGCCTGGCTCCTCCTTTGCAGGTAGTGTAGAAAGTTCATGTTCCGAACAGTGCAGTTTGCTCAGCTCATGCAAACGAACGCTTTTTTTATTGCACCAACTTGCATCGAGCAAATTAGTGCAAGCAACAAACAAACAAACCTATTGTAACCAAGTGTAGAGCTTTGTTAACAAGTAAAATTGTTACCTGCACATTGAGAAACATACTACGAGTATACATTATGTATCGTACTTTTACATACCTTAAAAACGTAGGTCAGTTCGCTAGCTAGGAATTGTCGATTTTGTCTTGATTATATGCAGTTTGATTGAAATTAATTTTTTATGGCAAAGTGAGGTTATTTATCTACGATGATACATGTGCTACTTTTGAACGATGAACTTCTTCTCTTTATGGAATGCCTCACATCTCCTTCGTCAGATATGTAATGGTAGCTTGCGATGGGGTTTTAGATGCGTGGCTAACTTAAAGCAGCTAAATCTGAAAGATTAAAATAAACGTGGGTGAAGCAAACACAACCACAACACTTGAGAGTCGCTTGAAAATGGCAAGTCATCTAATTTCTGTTTTACATAAAAGCACGGCGCGCCATCTAGGGTATCTGATTGTTACTCGCATTTTACCACATAATTTTTATTTTCATGTATTAAAACTTTTAAGCTCAAAATTTAATTTTGATTTTTCAGATGTGCAACAGGCGCTTGTGATGAGACAGAAATGGAAAAACCTCAGGAGAAAAATGAAAGGTAATTTATGTACATCTAAGGCAGCGGTTCTCAAAATGGCCGAATAGCATACATTTTTAGTGTTGATTAATTTAAAACATTATTGGGTGATTAATAAATTGTTTATTTGATGGTTAATTGTCAAATCAAGCCTAGGGTCCGAATCAATCAAAAAGCAAATTCCCCACCGTATTTCTGTTTTTTTATGTAGGCTTTTGATTTGAGTTAATTGAGTGCAGGAGAGGATTCTGTTAATGTATAATATTGTTTTCCTTTAGTAAAAAGGGGCCACTAAGGTATTTATAGAAATAAATTAAATATACTATTTCACTTCAGTAGACAGCTCCTACTGCAGTGCTGAAGAGTCTTCTGCGCTTTACCTTCGTGTGCTAGAGATAGCGGTTAGGGTTGCTTTCAGGTTGTGCAGCTGAGTGCTTTGAAAAAATAATCACATATCTATTGTGGGTTCTATGTGCATCCTAATTTCTCTGCGGGGGTACCTCTTCTGTAACATACAGATATCTACAGACAGCAGAACGGCCCTTAGAAGCAATAAGATTACCATTGGTTGGTAACAGTTAAGATTCCGGATCGCGATTTTTATCATTTTGAAGTGGTTTAAATTAAATTCTGCATAGTGCATAATTTATGCAACACTTTGTATATAACAAAATGTAATAGATACGAAAATGTAACAACTTTGATTTTACACTTTGAATTCTTAAACAAACTTAACACCAACCGTTATTTTCGAGCGACAATCTCGTAAGTAAAGTTTTCTAGGTTAAATGTAGTAATTCCGTTACGTATTTTAGCGACATCTACGTTCAGTTAAAACAATTATATCCTTGATGTGGAAACTCGGATTCACATTAACATCACTAATTACATCACGTACACGTACCGACAATAAAATACGCAAAATTAATTTCCTGTAAGAAATTTTAGCAACTTTAAAATTGATTATTTCAGTAATTCCATAGCACACACGACTTATTTTGACGTTATCTCATTGATTTTAAAACAAGTTTCAAAATCTCCGAAACCTAGATCCCAGTTGGCGCCTGGAACATACTATGACAGTGGTGACAAAGACTCGACCGCAAGGCCTCTAGATGTCACCACTAAAGAGTAATGAGGTAGGCGCATAAAATATTCAAAGTAGAGGAACTATACGGAAGCTGGTCCACTTTTAAACAAAGCTTCTCCGACTACGAATATAATTGACAGATCAGTAAAGGGGAGACAATACTTTCTAGGCTCAACCGTCCAATTACATACGTACTATCCAAAAGTGAACAGCAAACTAGATCCTGCTGATAAAATTAAATTTAACGGATCTGTTCGGGAAGTAAATAAAATGCAGTTGAAAATAAAAATAAAGGTAATCAAAACTAAGAACTCTTTTTAAGTGCGTTGGGGAACACAACACTAAAACATTCTTCGCTGCCCTTCAGGTTTAACGGAGACCTTGGTATTTTTATTTCTCTTGCTATTCCTTTCTTTCGTCAACTTCTTTAGTCTTCATCACAAGGCAGAAGTAATGTGTTTTACATCCCCCAACTATGCCCCACGTTGGGCGCCAAAAATAGATTATATGATTTCGGTCTCTAAATTGCAGGTACAAAACTGTATATCTCGTATTCTATCATGCGTTATCGATTGAATTATATAATATTCCCTAATAAAAAAAACTCATCTTTAAAAGCAAATTTATTTTTAAAAAATGATCATTTCTCTCAGGTTCATCAAAATAAATTTCAAAATTCTAAATATAAATATTTCACATAGTAAACAGTTTCTCCCCGGTGTGAATTTTTGCATGCTTATCTAAAATTGAATTTCGAACACATTTATAATTACAAAATTCACAGGAAAACGTCTCCTCACAAGTGCGAGTTTTTAAACTGGATTCGTGTGTACCTTTATATTCTCAAATTATACAGGGTAAGGACTTCTCCCGGGTGTGCACTTCTAAATGTTTTCTTAACGAGGACTTTTGTGAACATTTATAGTTACATATTTCACAAGAAAACGGTTTATCCCCGGTGTGAATCCTTAAATGCCTTTTTAAGTTTGATTTTTGTGAAAATTTGTAATCACAAATTGCACAAGTAAACGGCTTCTCGCCGGTGTGAATTTTAGAATGATTTTCCAAAGTCGATTTTAGTTCACATTTATAACCACAAAGTTTACAGGAAAGGGGAACCTCACCGGTGTGAACTTTTAAATGAATTTTTAAACTTGATTTGTGTGTACATTTATAATCACAAATTGTACAAGAAAAGGACTTCTCCCGAGTGTGCGCTTCTAAATGATTTTTTAAATTGGATTTTTCTGCAGTTTTATAGTCACAAATCTCACATGCAAAGGGTTTCTCTCCGGTGTGAGTTTTGAAATGAGTTTTTAAACTTGACTTGATTGCACACCTATATTTGCAAAGCTCACAAGCAAACGGTTTCTCTCCGGTGTGGGTTCTTAAGTGATGATTCAAACTGTTTTTTTGTGCGCACTTATATTCACAAATATCGCAAGAAAACAGGTTTTCTCTGGTGTGAGTTTTTAGATGTACTTTTAAATCAAATTTCCGCGCACATTTATAATCGCAAATTTGACAGGAAAACGGTTTCTGGCCGGTGTGAATTATTAAATGACTATTCAAATTTCGTTTTTGCGCAAATTTACTGTTACAAATTTCACAAACGAATGATTTTTCACCGGTGTGAATTTGCAAATGACTTTTTAAAGTTGATTTTTGTGAACATTTATAGTCGCAAATATCACAAGAAAACGGTTTCTCTCCCGTGTGAATTTTAAAATGATTTTTTACACTGGAATATTGGTTACTTTTATAGTCACATAATTTGCATGCAAATGATTTCGCTCCGGCGTGAGTCTTTAAATGTAATTTGAATATGTGTTTATGTGTTTCTGTATACGCACAAATTGCACATTCAAATAAATGTGAATTGTTGAAATTTTTTGCTGCAGGTTTCTCCTCGGTTAATTGCATGGCATTGTTCTCTTCTTTAATGTCAATTGAATGATGCAAATCTTCTAAGTTAAATTTCATTTCTTCCAACTTTTCAGTTTTAATTTCGTAATTATCACTTAAATTATATGTAATCTTCATATCCTGGTCATCGTTTTCCATAAAATGTAACTCTTCCGTGGGTAGAACTTGAGCCATATCTGCAATAAGTCAAATTATAAGGAGGTTCGAGTGAATAATGAGACTACGATAATTAATTGTTACATGCGGAAAACTTAAAAGTTTATTTGTTTTTACAATTAACTATACAAATTACTCAAAAGTTTCAAAAAAAGATAAAAAGATTCTAAACTATACATTAAATATTTTAGTGCACTTTTAAAATAAAACTGAAGAAATACCCTAGAAGTAGTAATGGATGCGCTCGAGAATGCAATGTAAACAAGATGTGAAAGAGGAACGGTAATATGGAACACTCACATTGTATTATAGTTATCGGGTGGTTTAAAACTGCAATTTGTTGAAAGACAACGGAATTTAACAACAATTGACCGAATATCGGATAGAAAGATGTGAATAGGTTATGCAATTGGTTTGGGGGGGTTCGGTAACAAATAAAATAGTTATTTCCACATCGAGAATATGCTATTAGTATTAATTATCACAGATTTATACAATTAACGTACTTGCCAGTAATATATTGCTTGGTTTCTATGTTATCGGTTCACAAAACTAACATTACGTATATCAGAAGTCAGAACAAATGACATTTTTAATATTATTGACCGTAGCGCCATCTAATGCTAATAAAAAAAACTATTATATTTGGGTGCGTTCCATTATACAATTAGTGTACAAGTACACTGACAACTGATTTATCATGGGTGTACATGTGTGACATTCAAAGGAAAACTGGCACCACCGCCGTAACAAAAATTTCAAATTTTTTTGGAAGTGGAGAGAGGTAATGCGAAATTTTTTTGCGATTGCGCAATGAGAATTAAATAGAATACAATGAAACACTTTGACAGCAAGAGACAAAACAACTGCGACATCTGTTAGTTTGTCTGCTTACCGCGATGTTGCCAGATTTAAAATTTATATTTACTTAGAAAATGTTTAAAATTTCCTTAGATTTGCCTAATATGTAAACGCATGCACAGAATAATTTTAGCCTGCAAACTTTTAACCTTTGCACGAGTTCAATTTGTTCAATTGTTTTCCTCAATCTTCAAAAATTCCTCTAAAGCTGAAGAAAATAGTGCCTACCCTTTGCGTACCATAATCAGGGAATTTAGGAAAATTCCTCATATTATTTTTCTTTTCTTAGCAAAGAAAAATAAATTATTTAACAATTAAACAACAAAATATTTATTTTGTAATGTCAGAATTTATTGAAAAATGCTGTAATTCTTATTCCAGTAATTATGCTTCAAGTCAAAGTTTCGCTCGCCACTCTTCTGCGTTTGTGGTAGAGCAAAGCGCGAAAGCGGGATGAATCTCGTTCTTTATTGAACCATGAACTATTCCGAGCCTGTTTTACTCCTGCCCGACCGTCAAACTCTGCCGCTTTAAAATCAAATTTAAGAAAGCCCCTCTTACATAGGGGAGCTATGCAAGGTTTCCCCACTTCCGACGAACCCAAAAAAGTTTACTTACTTCAAAGTCGGATAATTTTGACGGAGGTTTTACTCGGGTGTTTCCGGTTTCCAAATGATGAGAAAACAAAAGAACACAGTAGCTTTTGAATTTGACATTGAAAATGGACGTGATTCAAAATAAATTTAATGGAGTGCAGCAAGTGTAACAGGAATCGGACAGGATTGGTGAAACTTCTTGCAACAAAGGTGCAGTCGCGACAAACAATTCATCTCCAACTCAGCCCTGACGTTTCATTGAATTTTTTGTTTTCAGTTTAAACGAATAAGAGAAAATTTATGAGCTTTCGAAAAGTTATTCCAGGCCCGGGTTTCTTTTTCCACAGCCCCGAATAAGGGAGTACCTATCTAAGAAGGTGGAATTAGAAGTCATAGTTGTTGCCACTTGGTGAAAAGCCGGAGACTTTTCAATGCAGGGCCGAAGCCAACTTTTATGCCGCTATAAGGAAGATTAAGGATGCAAGAAATATCCTAGATATTTTGTTTCAAAAACAGTTGATTTAGTGCTCCCCTCCGGTACAGGAGAGCTCTTAAGTACTGATTATCACACTGTATTACCAGGGGGCGCCACAGTTCTGCAAAATAAGGTTCATGATACATTTTTGTTTTTTGGAAAAGATGACTTGTATTGGGATGTGTTACTTAACCCCAGACTGTGTACACAAACTAAATATTAAAATAATTCAGCTGCTTTGTTAAATAAATTCAGCCGTTTTGTTCATAATTCAATTGTTTTTGATTTAACAATTCAATTATCCTTAATTCCACAATTCCGATTACTGTAATTCGGCTCCTTTAAGACACTTTCTATGACCTATTCTGATTAAATCTGATCAGGAAGAAACTAAAGCGCTTGGAGTGCTGCACCTTCAACATTCGATTTAAATTATTAAAACAAAAGAAGTAATTTAAATCTAATCAGCTGTTAGTTAAAATTCACTGATGACCGTAAAAAGATTTTCAGATGTTTAATTTTTGCACTCGAAAATGTTCCAAAATTATTTTAAAATTTTTGTTTTAATTAATTTTTCTAATTTCTCCAAATTCAAATTTATATTAATCTTTTTCCATTGTTGGATGTTCAACACCATAATATTAAACTTACAATAATAAAATAGGTGGCAGTTAAGATTCCCGAACTTCAAGTTTTAAAGTTAATTATGAAAGATAAGGGCTAATTAACACATAAAAAATAAAATTTGCATTCGGTCCACAAATTTTAGAAAAAAACGGTTTTAAAATTAATTTTAAATGCAATTTTCTCATTGGCCCTTTTGAAACAGCAACCCGGCCTCTAGAAAATTAAAATTAGTTTTAGCGCTAAAAGTAATTTTAAATATGTATTTTATATTTATAATATAATTGCAAATGGTAGCGAAGCCGACAACAATTTAAAAATCTTCCCCGAGTCCGATAGAACTCGAAATTATTCAAGTTGATCTGGCTGATCCGAGGGCCAACTAACTAGTAAAAATACCTCGAAGGCAAAAATAATCTAGAAAATAATGAATCTTTGAGCTAAAAGATCTTAAAAACATCCCTGCCCGCGAAAATACTCGAAATTATGTATGTGAAGGTCGACTAACTCCTCACGTTAAACTACTTGGCTTTGCCTACTAGATTTCAAGCTAGTCCGGAACACATGTCCCTTCAACAGAATGTATTTTCTTACATGTGTTTCTTATGGAAATTTGGTGAACTTCAAAATTGAATTGCGAGCTTATTATAGGATTTATCAAATTCTACCTCACCTTAAAAATCTTGTATTAATGTACTCTTTCGTTCAATAATAATCAATAATTCAATAAACTATAAGTCATAAATAGTCATGAATAATAATATATCTGTCAAACATCTTTTTAACTTAACAAAAGTTGGTACTTTTCTAGTTTTTTGCTTATGATACGAGGTTGGCGGCCTTGACCAAACTCTCCCATTCGAGTTAGTTTATTAAAATACTACCAGGAGATTTAACTCTGATTCTAAAGCATTTGCAGTCCTTTTTAATATTTCTCTGCTGATATTTTAATAAATGCCAAATATACCAAACACTACTTAGTGGTCACCTGTTTCCCCTCTATGAATAACCGAAGGAGAATATATTTGTCATTTCTGAAAATATGTTCACAGTACGCAGCCTTTCTTCTTTTGATAGTGGTTAGGACTTCTCGATCTTTATGCATGCGACGTAGAAGCTCTTCGTTTGTGATATGCTTAGTCCATGATATTTCGAATATTCTTCTGTAGATTCACATCTCGAAAAGCTGTAGTTTGTTAATGGACGAAACCATTAGAGTTCATCCTTCGACTCCATAGAAGAGTGTCAATAGGACATAGCATTTTGTGACGCGCCAGTGGGTTTTCACATCCAGCTTCCGGCCACATAACAAGATCTTCATCTTAAAAAAAAGAGCTGCGCGAACTCTATATCTGTCTCCTGATTTCATCATCGGAAACAACCCAGATACTTGATCTTATCCAGCCGACAGCCCTCAATATCAATATTTATTTATATTTTTCATTACTTTGGTTATTTGTTAGAAATTGCCCCCTCCCCCCATCTGAAAATAAATATATGCTTTACTTTCAGTAGGTGCAAACAGACAGTTGACAGTTCAAACTTCCAATCTGCTCAAGAGTGAACATTTTCTTTCATATTCATCGGTATGAATTCTTAAATGAGATTTTACAAATATCGGTACATAAATGGCTTCTGGCCTGTATGGATTACTAAAATGATAATTTAAATCGCTTTGTCGTAAAGAATTATATTCAAATATTTCATACGTAAACGGTTTTTCAACAATATAAACTCTTAAATAATGCCGACGTAAACTTTGTTTATGTGCAAATTTCCAGTCGTAAACTGTACATATAAACGATTTCTTGGCTGTACGAGTTATCAGACGACTTTTCAAAGCTCACTGTCGGGAACAATAAACGGTTTCCTCCTTGTTCCTGGTTGATTTCTTCGAATCGCATGATGGATATCTTTCAACTTGAATTTAATTTCTCCTTCCTCTGTCTTAACTCGGAGGGCTTTTCGAATTGCATCAAGTTTCCTGTAAAAATGTACCATTGGCTGGCGTTTCATAATATATGAGCAGAGATTACCAAATTCATAGCATGCTCATGCAACTTCATATTCGGGAGTTCTACTGTACGGCGTGCAAACATGTCCACAGTAAACCACTACCGAGGTGTTTTTCTTGTCTACCTGCGATGTTTTAAAATTTTAGATATAAACTAAAATAAATATTTATATTTAAATCTTACCATTTTCGACTTAATTTTCTATTATAGAAATACTCAAAAATAATCCTTTGTCGTACTTCTTTTCAGATCAAATTACTTGATTTTGCACTCCGAAATCATAATAAACAAATTTTTTAGGTTATGATAAGGTAACAAACTATATACAATCACTATAGTAATAATTGTCCAATGTACAGTTAAATTCATGTTTCTAAAGAAGTACATCAAAGGCAAATTTCGAACATCAAAAGCCCGAAAAGTATCCTTCCGACAAAGGTAAAAATTATCAACTGTAGGGGTAAACGGGTGTGAGGGTTTTTTCCGAAGGGGCATTCCAAGCCCATTTGTTTTCACCAGGAAAATAAAACAAAATATTCAATACTTTATAGATTTACCTAAACCCGCAAAAGGGGTGCTGAAATTTACCGAGATATGTTTTTAAGAGGAGTTTTTTTTCAAAAGGAAGAATATTGCCAACAGGTGACGCGACAATAAAAAAAAACAAATTATTTAGATGAAAATCTGTTTGCTAAGTTAGAATTCATGGAATCCATATTCAGGGTTTTCCCGTCATCATGCCAAACCTTTGAGGTGATATTAGAAAACACATTTTTAAGAGAAATTTTTAAATAAAATTGTTGTCTTAGTCCAAACTCTTGGAGGTACTCTCTCTTTAAAATAATTTTTTTAATTTCTGCCTTCCAACGGCCATATCACCGTAACTATAGATTTTAAGAGAAGAAATGTTAACAAATTACAAGTTTTATTTTTTTCACTTTTAAAGGTTCCACCTGATCAAAATTTAACTGGTTTTGATTATTAGCTTGTAGTAGGAGCTTACAATACCTTTGGACAATTACTACAAATATTTTCGGGTTTTTCAAAACACTGTGTGGAAAAAAATACAAAATGGCGGCTATAAAATGGCCGTATTTAAGATAGTAATTACTCAAATTTCAATAATTACTTAATGAATGTAAGTAATAAATAAATAAATCAGGATTTCACATTTACATCCCATATTCTATTGTCTGATGTTTTTGCAAAGTTTTTTACTTTTCGCTTTATTTTTTATTTTAGTTTGTTTGTTATATTTTCTCTAAGTTCAAAATTTTTTATTTTGTTTTAGAAAACTGGCGTTGGCCCGGCGAACCGGACTCAAGTGGAAATTTTGAGCTTCACATGCGCACACGCTACAGAAAATCCACATTTGTCGACCTTTTCTATTAGCAGAGTTCACCAAATCAACAAAGAAAATTTTCAAAATTCTGCAATAAAATAAAATACCGAATCGCAGTTAGCACAACAGATAAAATAACTCTATTACATGGCACTTCGGCACATAAAAAATTTTACTTACTTTATCATAATTATTGCATTTAAAGTAAAATACACTTCTTCACAGTATCAAACGATTCACTGGCTACATCACTGGAAGAAATTTATATCCACTAACCTGAATTGCTGCTCAACCCACGAAGTGGACCCTACCTACAACAATAAAGAAATTCTTTGTTAATTTTCACTGTGGTGACAAGATTTTCAGTAAATTACCTTTATCACTGTTGTCCTTTCGCTTTATTCCTCTTGACCATGATGGCATCTCCATGACGTCTTTCCATAAATGTAACTAACTAACAAACCCGCACAGTGTCTGTTTTAACGGTTGCGAATAAAAATTTCTTTGACAAACACTTGGAAGCACTACTTAGCAGCACTAAAGTATTAAAACTAAATTGATTTTCGATTTTAATGAAGCTTTCATCAAGCCTCCTCACCATGATTCGTACTCGACACATCACACTCCCGTTCGCGAAACCGATTTTCGCGTACGCGGATATCAATTGAACATATCTGAAAAAAAAAGAATATTTCTTTTATTATTATGATTCAAATATTTTGTAATCGAATTGTTTAAATTTTATATTAAATCGGTTCGTTTTGAAGTTATTAAGGATGGAACAAGCATAAGACAAACATAAAAGTCATAGTCATAATTCTCAATAAAAATTCAAGATTTTAATTTTTATTCACATCAGATTTTTTGTACAAGTTTAATATGGAGAATGCAAGATGGCGCAAGGTTGGCATGACTTGTGTTTTACTAACAGCAACCACTAGTTGCCACCATTAGTTGGTGGCTAACTAATAAGTGAAGTTGCCGGTTGTATATCAGGATCCGATTATCTCACAGTTTTGAAATAGTATATTACATAGCGAGGCGGAAAGCAAGTCATTACTAACTGAGGTCTGTTCTGCTGACCGACGGCGAAGCCGGAGGTCAGCAATTACCGAAGTTAGTAATGACGCTTTACGCCGAAGCATGTATACTATTTTATTCGCAATCGCGAAGTTGGGGTTGGTTTAATGGAAATAATGCGTTTTCAAATTTATATTAAGTTATGTCATATTTGACATTTGTATCAGCGCCTCTACTTTTAATAGCTCATATCACGTTAGTGATAATTATTTTAGTAGGCGTCAAAGCAAAAATTACCGTGCGTTTTTTGACAATAATTAGTATTATTGTTTTGTCGCTTTGTGATTATGAGTGAATTATCTTGTACTCCACCAGAGCTTCGAGAAGTTGCAGAAAATGCAGTAGGTGATTTGTTACCCAACAAAAGTAAGGCAAGGTATGAAAAAGCCTACAAAGCTTACATGGATTGGCGTTGCAATAAACAAGCACGGAATAATTCAGAAAGTGTGGTGCTTGCTTATTTTAGTGAATTGTCGAAAGACAAAAAACCTTCTACGTTAACTCTACGGGCAACTTATTCAATGCTACGAACAACATTCAATATTAAAGATAATACAGATATTTCAAAATTTGCGAAATTGAGAGCTTTTTTGAAGAAGCAAAATGTTGGGTTCAAGCCAAAAAATCAGGTGTTTTACATAAAACTGAAATTGATAGATTTTTAAGTGATGCGCCTATAGAATTTCTTCTACAAAAGGTAAAATTATAAATTTTGTACTCACATACAATGAACATAATTGTTTAAACTTTCTAGGTTGCTTTAATAATCGGAGTTAGCGGTGCATGCCGAAGTGATCATTCTATGTGAACTATCATTCTCGATCATTCTTAATAACGCGCCCGGAATGGATTGTAATTGTTAAAGAATACGTAAATCTTCGGAAGAAAACTTGTAAACATTAGTTACTCTTAAGTAATCTTCTTATATTTTCAATAATTTTCAAAATTGCATAATATTCCATAATAAAATTATTTAAACTTTCTAGGTTGGTTTTATGATAAGCTAGGCTAATCTAGGTTGCACTTCTGGTGTCATGTAGCAAATAAAGTGTGACGGTGTAGCCAATCGTCAGAAGACTTCTACGGTTCCAAACTGCGAACCCTGACTGTAACAAATAAATTTTAACAAGAAAATGAGAAAGTATTATAGGACTTACCATAAATAAGTATTCAAATGTCACAATATGTACTTATACATCAATAATTTGAACGATAAAATGCCAGGAATTGTTAACAAAACTTTTCGATGTCGAAGCTTAAACTTATCGGATCATCCAAATATTTTTTAAACTAGCAACAAATAAATCTTAGCGAAAATTTAAAAAAGGGCTATCACTTGCAATAAGCAATTATTCTAATTAAAATGTTTTATAATTTGCACGCCCAATTATGATTTCTAATTATTGTTATAACCTAACTATATTTGACATTTGTATTAGCGCTTCTATTTACGTTAAAACCACGCCCATTTGTTCATTACTGACCGCCACGTGATATAACGAGTGAATAATTTTCATTACACACCGGTTGATATTAGTAGTTGACAATTTGCCACTTTCAAACTTTTTAAAAGTCGGGAAACGAGTAATTACCGACCGATTGCGAATAAAAGTAATTTATTAATAAAAGTAGCCATAAGAAATATGCTTCTAGTTTCTAGAATGGCCGATAAAGGGTCTAATTCATTGAGTGAATTTTAAATTTAAGATTTCGACCAAAATTGCCAATATATAATTTTGAGACTGCCACTGGAAAGAAACGAGTTAAATGTTTATCATCTTGATTCTAAACTTTATCGTACCCTCCCTTAATAATAGTGGGGAAGAGATAATAAATTATGTAATATTTAAATTGCCATATTTCCTGCAGTCTTTTTCCGATTATCGTAAGCTTGTTTAGAAGAAAGTTTTAGTTTGATTTAGAATTTCATATTAATTGCATCGATTTATTTTCAATTAATAAATTAGAGGGCGCTGTTTGCAACTATTCAAAATTTTAAATGTGACTACTTTCATTGAAAAATTACAAGAGATCTATTTGTAGATAACGAAATTATAAATTCTTTTTTGTTTTTTTGTATCATAAAATTTAAAATATCACATTTCTACATGATGTTGAAAGCCATAGGCCTTTTGAATTGCAATTTTGAAGAAAATTAAAGTGATCGAAACCTACAAAACAACAACTTGCCGATATTTTTTACAATTTGAGTGTGGCCGAGTGTGATGCTTATTTCTAGTTTGAACTTTTACAATCGATTCGTTGTGAAGAATCGAACAAACACCCATAAGATAAACAAACAAAACCAAACCGGGGTAGGAGTTAAAATTTCCCGGAATCGAAAATACACTTTTCCTATAGAAATGGCTATACCAAACGAAAGAACACAAAATACAAGCTCTTTAAGGTGAGGATCAATCTTGTCGGAGTTGTAATAAGGCCACAATTTCATTTTGAAAATTGCAAATTTCCCATAAGAAATACATGTAAGTGTATTAAAATGAAAAGGTATCATTCATTCTGTTGGCGGTACGTGTGCTGTGCCTGGGTCGACAGTGACTAGTGGTGGGGAGATAGCAGTCGCTCTCAGAGATCCGTCGCGTCAACTTTCAAAATTTTCGAGTTGGAGCCGCTTAAGGATGTTTTAATGAGTTTAGCACGTGTCAAAACCGTTCGGAGCCCTACGAGCCCCGGAGGGCGAGGGCGGGGAGAATAGGTTTTGACAGTGCAACCACCTCAGAAATGAATTCACACAAAAGTGATTTTTTTGAAAATTTGTTGTCCGATCACAACTTTAATTTTTTATTAGCTAATTACACCATTATCTATCATAATTCGTCGTGAAAACCAAGTTTCTGGTATATTTACTGTCGCCACATCCTCTTTCAACTTTGGGGGCGGGGTTATAGTTCAAAAGAGCCAATGATAAAATTGCATTCCAAATTAACTTTAAAGCCGTTTTTTCAAAATTGTGTGAATATTCCGCAAATTTTATTTTTTTATACGCTAATTAGACCTCATCTTTCATAATCCACTTCAAAATGGTAAAAATCGCGATCCGGGAATTCGAACCGTCACCCAAACCGGATATCTTATCGAGTCATAATCATACCTAATTATCAATAAAATTGATCCAGATTTTAAATTTTATTCTCATCAGATTATTTTCGAGGAAGTTTAATGTAGAGGATCCAAAAGCGCAATTTTGTTTACTATTTATGAATACTAAAACCTTCTGGACGAAAACCGCATAATTGGATTTGGTGCACTTGTTCTGAACTTTTGAGCGAACAGATATTTATTCATACAGATACATACATTATATAGATTTTATTCATACTAATAAAATCACCCGAAACTTTCAATCCGGGTAAAAAAAGGTGTCAAACATTTCTTTAAAAGAACCACGTTAAAAATGTATAGTTAGAGAGGGAGGGGGGAAAGTGTAAACGTATAAACATATCGTGAATTGATTCGTCGATTGGATCAAATAAAACCTAAACTTTGTCTTGCTTTAAATTGATTTGTTTAAAAAAATCTCCCAAGGCGCTGCTTATACCTTTGCAAAAATGTTAAAAATTTACATTGTACTACATTTTGCTCGTACTTCAAGGTTTACATCATTGATTAAATTTTTAAACAATTTTCATATTTTTTTATTATTTCGAAAACTAAATTTTGCAAAAGGAATTTATTTAAACATTATCTTCAAGTAACAATTATTAAAGCTGTTCGGTTAGGTAACGATAGAAAATGTTTAGTAATTTAGTGAATTTCTGTCAGTATTATATTTTAGGCAATCGGACAGGAAGGTGCGCCAAAAGTAGTCCAACTCTTGAGGGCTAAGAAGGTGAGTACTGCCCTGCTGCCCGTGTGACGCTACCCTACTGTTATGTGCATGAAATATCACAAAGCAAATTTTTTGTTAATTACGGTTTGGGCATAAAACATAAAAATTCAAAACTTACGATTTAGCCGTGAAACGCTCAAGATAAATTCAAATTTTTGATGGCTGGCTTCCATCAACGCGTCCTTCTCTTTCAAAGTGGTATCACCGAAAAATGCACTGAAACTACGTAATTTTTCGTCATCTGGTTTCCAAAATCGTCTGACAAATATCTGCAAAACAAAATTTAATTAAACCTTTGCATCAACAGCACACAAAAATTAAACAACTACATTTTACGACGATAACGCTACAAGTAGCTAAGCGCGCTTCAATTGTTTTCTACTGATGCAACTACTTCATTCCAATAAAACTAAATTTACAGATAATAATTCACTTAAATTACCTGGAACAATGTAGCTCTTAAACACGTCGTCCCGCGGATATGTTTTATAATTTCACCAACATTAAAACAAAGCAATTTCTAAACTTTTTTATGTAATACTTTTCCCCAAACAAAACGACGCTTCTTCGGCCGAAAATTGACAGGAAAAGAATACGATTAAAAGTACGCGAAAGTAAAAAATCACAGTTTAATAATTAAACCCATCTGGTATTTCTCCACAACTACAAATAAAGATTTTCGGTTGCAAAACCTCATCCACACTAAAATTGTATTTAAATTTTCACTTTAATGGATACTTTTTTAATCTTTTATTCAATATTAATAAAATTTAAAACTAATGAAAATTTAAAACTAATGAAAATTTAAAACCAAATTTGGTACATTTTAATTTGAAACTTGGAACTGATTAGATTTTGATTAAAATTAGTTCACAGAATTTATTTTTAAATATTTTTATTTAATATTGGTTTTATTTAATATTTTAAAACTACCGTAAATTTCTAAACCAAATTTGGTACTTCGTTACTTTATACTGAGGCTTAAACCTTATTAGGTTTTGTTTGATATTAGTTAATGTATACTTTTTAATCTTTTATTTAATATTAATTAATATTTAAAACTAATGAAAATTTAAAACCAAATTTGGTACATTTTTAATATGAAACTTGGAACTGATTAGATTTTGGTTAAAATTAGTTCACAGAATTAATTCCTGTAGGATTACTAAAAAACCCAAGTGCCCCATTAATTAAAATTTTAAATTAATTAAATTTAAAGCGTTGGTAATTTCCGGTTTCATGTAATTACGTTTTAATTTTAAGGAAATTTAACAAACCCCGGTGGGATAGTTTTGTTTTTTTTCTTTGTTCCCTTCTTCATTTTAACCCAGGTGGTTCTTTCTTGTTTGGATTTTACTTTATTTCAACCAACCCCAATGTGAGGGTCCCAATTTTGTTTGAAATTTAAAGGGTGAACTTTATTGTCTTTGATTAATAAGATATTACGGTATTACAATTTATTAAAATAAATTTTGTGAATTTATTTAGTTTTTACCTACATTTTCATTTTTTTTCAATTTAGGGAAAAGGTTGGATTTAGAAAAATTATTAGACCAACGTTGAGCCCGTTAAATTTCCACCGGTTTTCCGTTACTGACTTTTTTTAAAAGATAGGGGGGCAAAAAAGTAAAAAAAAAAAGGAAATTTTTACATTTTCCCTGGTAATTTAATACATAACTCAAAAATTGTTTTTTGGCGATAATTATAACATAAGTTGTGATATTTGCTCTTAACCCTTGAAAAAAATACTGCAAGGCCGTTAAATCATAAATTGAAAAATTGCTTTAAATGAGGTACCCCAAGGGTTTGGACTAGGACAAAATTTTTTTTAAAAAATATGTTTGGGTGTCCTCTATTACCACCAAGATTCCCCACGGTAACCCCCTTATTAAAAGGGATTATGTGAGTTTGTGTATTATTTAAATCGGCCCATCGTAATATAAAATTGATTTCTAAAAAAACCCATCCCTGAATTGCATGTAAAATTGCCAACGGTAGATGAAATGCCACCTGTGATGTACCTACTTTTGCTGCTTCTTTAACTGCAATCTTGAAAGAAAACTTCGCTTCTGTTACTGTGAATAAACTGTTTTGAATTTTAAATAAACTCCCGCAAAAACTTGGCGTTTTGTATTGAAATCTGTATTAATTTAAATATATTTTTACAAAATTGACTAAAGATGTCACCAAAGTAGTTTCTTTCTTTATTAATCTATTGTGTAGTGATGTGTTCGTGTTAGGAATTATACTAAGAAAACAAGTGGCCTTTTAAAATTTAAAAAATTACTTAAAACTAATTAAACTAAAGCGTTGTAAAATCGTTCATGTTATACGTTTTAAATTATTAAAGAAATAACAAACCGGTGCACGATCAGCTGATTACCAGGTCATTGCTTCCTCTTCAATACGCAGTGGTTCCAAACATGTAATCTTGTTGGACATCGTCATCAACATTCTCACAGGTAAATACGAAATTTTCTTTAATAACTTTTTCTCCGTTGCACTTTCTTTAAATCACTTTTGTTACATAAAATATCTATAGCGTCACTAGTAGTTGCATGTTGTATGTCGACAAAATTATTTTATAATTTATTGTTCATTTTGAAATTTTTAGGAACGAAATTTTACGTCCTAACTGGGCAAGTGAAAATTGTCGACTGATCGTATTTTTCGCATCGCGAAGCCTATTAAATTGAGGATTTCTACTTTATAACTGGGTTTTTCCAACAAAACTCGATTCCAATTGGCTGAAAATTCTTATCAAACGGATCCTTTTGAAACTTTCACGAAAATTAAAGACTACTAAGCAGTTCCACACAAAATTGTTAGAAAATTCCAAGTTCACTGGTCGTTCCACAATCATCTGTCAAAGTACGAATTCTTTCTTTTGCACTCCATGTTTATTTCACACACTTTCCTATCATAACCACTTGCGTAACACTTAGTTTTTAATTCCTCATCTTACAATACTAATCTCACTTAAATCCTTATCCTATTAACAAAATTATTACTAAAATTAACATTTTGACATTTCTGCAGGTAACAGTTTCACATTTTCAATGTAGAAGACTCAATTTTGCATCTACCATCCTCACTTGTATAGCAAATCGTTCTACAAATTAATCCTCAACTTTTGGTATGCCTTATGATGTAATTACAATTTTTATGTTATCTAAATCTCTTTTTTAGATTTTCCGAAGGATGAAATTTTCTTTGCTCATTTTAGCTTTATTTGAAACTTTTGGATTTTGGATTCACTTACAATAGTGCCAAGAAATGCGGACGCTGCTATTGGATATGCAAAACAATTCCAACTTTTATCTGTGCTACCCGTAGGATAGATTTTAATTTTAGAATGCTAACTGCTCTGGCCAGCTTATGAAATGAAATTTTGTGTTCAAATGGCTCAATGGTATGCCATGAACCTTCTATAAATGCTACATGCCAAAATTAACAACCCGTTCCAACAAAAGTTCCATCCGAGGTTACACTTCATCTATCGAAGCTGCGGTTTTTAATGGGAAACGATGCAATTTACTTTATTAAGGTTATTTATCTTAGTTTTCAAGTTGATAACATGACAGTATGTATGCCTTATGATATTGACATCCCAACCAAATTTTGCACAGTTACTCCTAGGCCTAAAGAGGTTTTCCGCTAAAACCGGGACCGAAAAGCTTAATTTAAAAATGTGAAAAATTGCGGACGCGCATGAATGGAACGAGATTCCATCCAATACCTGTAATTGATATATGGTAATTTTACGTTGGTATATTCACATTCAGTACCTACACTATTATAAGTGATTTCATTTCGTAAAATAAATCAAGTTATGGCAACCAAAGGACAACGGAAGCAAGACTGTAAACCGTTCTGAAATACTGGAGAAGAAAAGTTCGGGTAAAGCAACCCTGCAAAATCAAAATACTTCAGGCAAAGGCAAAGTATTTTATTTTAACGAGACCCCGGGCGAAGTCGGGTATCCAGCTAGTTTTTATAAAAAATTAGTGAAAAGATTGTAAATGAAATTAATTGACCCAAAATAAATTGTTGTGTGAAATAATAGTTATTAATTTGTGAAAAAATACCTAAAAATGTAATCGCATTTAAAAACAATTATTATTTCAGATTGTTTGAATGTTTTATAGGTTAAGCAACTGTCACTTTTAAATTGCAGCGCTGATGGTGCTAACATATCGTTCGATTTGGAACGTCAGCGTGAGCGTTGTAAGCGCATATTTTCCAAGTCGAACGTCAAAATTTGCGTGCTATAAGCGTTAGCGTTCGTTGGTACTAACAGCGCATAAGCGTTCAAGTCGAACACGGGTTATATTGTAAAATGAGACTCCAATATTCGAAATTCGCGCTAAAATGTCGAATCCCAACCTAAATAACCCTGACCTAAAATCGTAGTAGTCAAGAGAACCCCCACACGTTGTGTAAAACGTAACCCTTCTTCTTCTTTGTCAGCCTTTTCCGCCCACTCCTGAGCATCAGCCTCTTTCTCTAAGAAAAGGTGTACAGCATTAAGACCCCACGGCTGCTTAGTCCGGGTTGGGGAATTTGCCTGTAAAGCTCGCCTCACACGATGCTTGTTTTGCTGATGGATTGCTTGCTGGCCGCTGTGATGGCCGGCCGTGCTGGAAAGTGACGTCACGTGCTGGGTTTCGTGCTTATTTTGGTGATAGAAACGGTGCTATTTTTCTTGTTGGTTTTTCTGCTGGTTTTAGCGCTAACCAATGACAAAGTCGCGTCGTCTTCGTAAATATGGGCGCTACTAGGTTACGACAAGGCTAACCTGTTGTTTGTTTGCTGTCAAGTGAATTTCCATTATAACCGCGTCCATTTTACAAACTGTCACTCTGTCAATGATATCACTAAACCGCGTGCGCGTTAAAACTACCTTGCAATAAAACTACCGTGTAAGCCAACGCACTGAAAAACCATCCGAATATCCAGCCGCTTGAAAGCCAGCAGCAAACCCAGCAAGCAAATCAAGCCTCGTGTGAGGCGAGCTTAACCCTTTATTATTGTTGATGTTGGCAGTCATCAACTCAGGGGACCGCCGGTTTTACGTGCCCTCCGAAGCATGGGAGACGGTCAAAGAGTCAAAAGACGGTGAAAGAGTCAGAAAGAAAATTTTCCTTACTAGACTCCCCTCCCGGGATAGAACCGGGTGCCTTTGCATCAGTAGTTGATCACTTTAACTACTAGGCCAAGACCGTCTCTTACGGTAAAACGTAACCTAACCTCTTTAAACAGACGGAAAACCAATGGCGTTCTTAATACCCAAATCTGTTCACCTAGTGGCGTCGCTAATAAACTAAATAGATAAGCAAAACACATAAAATAAACAAAGATGGCTCGATGCTTGAATTAACCTTCCGAAACCCAAATCGAACACCAAAATTACCCCATCCGAAATAAAACTCAAGTTGGTTAGGTTTTGGATATTTTTATTAAATATCGAAATTTCAAGTACTTCTTGAGGTCACCGATAATACAAGTTTTAAAAAAGGGCTTTTTCTGCTATAATTTAATTAAAATTGCAATTAGAGAATAATTAAACCCTTGTAATTCCTGTATGTGGTTAAATTCTTAAAAACCTTCTTGTGTTATCGGTAACCTTAAGGAATACTTGATCAAATGGTAAGTTGATACTGCCGTTATCTTTTTAAATTACTTCAAAAAATCGAGTTACATTGAAATTTTAATTAATGTCCAAGGACTTTATCGAGTAACTATATCTAAACTAAAAACTTCGGGTCCTGGCTGTTTGATCGAATTCGCTACCAAGAACAAATTTATATTTACATAAACAAACTTTACATATTCCCTCAAATTTGGTACATCAACAATCGACACCAGAAAAACAAAACTATAAAATAGAATACAATATAAAGAATACATTTCTAGCACTTATTCTAAGTGCTACCGATTAAGTAGGACTTTTGCTTCCGTCATCTATAGTTTCTCTAAAAATTTGTAAATCTTCTAATACATCGATTTCTACTCGTGTGGGTTTTTAAATGAACTTTTAAATTTGATTTTTTTAAACATTTATAGTCACAAATTTCACAAGCATACGGTTTCTTGCCGGTATGTGTTTTTAAATGCTGAACTAAAGATGATTTACGTTTAAAATTTTTATTGTTGCAAATATGGCAAGCGAAAGGTGTCTCTCCGATGTGGGTTATTACATGAGATGTTAATGCCGATTTTACTCTACATTTGTAATCACAAATTGAACAACCAAAAGGTTTCTCGTCAGTGTGAATTCTTAAATGTATTTTTAAAGTTGACTTATTTGCAGATTTAAAGTCACAAACTTCGCAAGCATACGGTTTCCGCCGGTATGTGTTTTAAATGCTTAACTAAACATGATTTACGTATATAATTTCTATTGTCGCAAATATGGCAAGCGAAAGGTCTCTCACCGGTGTGGGTTTTTACATGAAATTTTAATGATGATTTTACTATACACTTGAAATCGCAACTAAAACAAGCAAAAGGTTTCTCGCCGGTATGTGTTTTTAAATGGCGACCTAAATTTGTTTTACGTGAACATTTATAGTCACAAATGTGACACGAAAACGTTTCTCACCGGTGTGAGTTGTCATATGCGATTTTAACGTCCTTCGATGTCCAAATCTACATTCACAAATTTCACAAGAAAACTCTTTCTCGCCGGTGTGAGATATTAAATGGTCTTTTAACTGCGATTTGTTTGAACAATTGTAATCACAAATTTCACAAGCATACGGTTTGTCATCGGTGTGAGTTCTTAGATGCATTTTTAACTTAAATTTATGTTGGGCAAAATACCCACAAATTGCACATTCGAATGTATTCAAGCCGTGGTATTTTCTTGCAGGAGCCTTCTCTGTCAATTGTTCATTATCGCTTTCTTCTTTGATGTCAATCGAATGATGCAAATCTTCTAAATTAAATTTCACGTCCTCTGGCACCTCGAGTTTAATTTTATAATCCATGCTGGTATTATGTGAAGTCATCGGTACTGGACCGATGGTGGTCATAATTTGTAACCCTTCTTGAGATAGAATTTGAGCCAATCTGTAAAAGGTTGTATTAGAGTGACGTAATGGTGCATTATGAAATAACAATGATTAGGGTTCGTAGACGTTCAATAAATGTTTCAGATCAACGCAAAACTGCTTAACCTGACTGAGTGAAGCAAATGGAATTGCACAACTAGAACCCAACAACTTTAAAATGGCGATAGTCGTCCATTTTGTATTATATTCTTACCCTAATATCATTAGAACAAAAGATGTAGCGCCATCTATCGGAAATTTTTCAGCTACATAAATATTCTAAAAACCCTGAAGGTTACGAGTTATCTTAAGAATGATTAATGCCCGGTTGCACCGCAGTTTACTTAAATAAAAATTTTAGTTAAACTTAAACTGTTCGCTTAAAGTTTGTTTTGTTATAAAAATTTAGTGAGTTCAATGGTAATTTTTTTGGATTCTGTGTTGGTATTCCTGTTTATTTTAAGTTGACAGTGATGTTATAACCTATTAATAAATTGACATTTACAAGTTTGGTTGTAAATTTGAAGCGAAATTAATTATTTTCTTTCGAAACGTTTTATAAACGCGCATTATGAGTTAATGGATAGTATACATGTTTTACAATATGATAAAATCTTAATAGAATCCAAGTGCCAAATTTTTATCTTGGCCGAGAAGCAAAAACTTCTTGCCATCATTAGTAAATATTCTCGAATCATTGAAAATAAAAAGATTGATGTAGTAACGCGTAATCAAAAGTAACAGCTTGTGGTAAAGTAGGAGAATATAATTCATCATGCTTGGAAGATAGACGTAGGCCTCTTTCGTCACTTAAGAAATTCTACAATAACCAGAAGCAACAGGTTAGAAAAATCGTTGATGAAAACAAATAAATGTATTGAATAGGTACTTAATACTTTTACATATTTGTGTAATCTTTTCAACCGTGTTTATTTCAAGGAAGATGTATCCTAAAATAGTTTATGGTCTAACTAACTATTACGATTGTGATTCACAAATTTCAGCACCCAATTTATTTGTATGTTTTTTTAAAATGTTTCTGCTACATTTGTAACTATTAAAATTTCTAGATAAATGATACCAACAAAGATGGACAAAATGTTGAATTTAATAAATTGAATTTACGAAAAAAAAGAGCAGAAGGGGAAGCAGCCAAACATGGAAACGACCAAATTAAAGAAATGCTCCAAGCGATGATGATCGAGATGAACAGCAATACAAATGAAATCAAGAAAGAGATGCAGAGCTAAGGGAAAGAGATGAGAGATAGGACAAAGGGTGGAAACAAGAATTGCGATACTCGAAAACAAAGTGGAAAAGGACGAAAAGGTTAAACGGAAGAACAACATAATCAGCAAAGGCGTGGCACTAAAAACGAACAATGAAAACAATAAAAACAAGAAAAGAAATAACAGTGTTCACAGAAAAGGAATTGAATGCAAAAATAAAAATGTTAAAATCAGAAGTTAGAAACTGTACTTGCCGAAGTGGAGTCATAAAGATGATGATTATGAAGATGAAATCAATGATGGGGGCGAAGAGAATATACGTGACCTCACAGTAGAGAAACGCAAGATTCAAAGAGATAAAAACCATGGCAAGAAAAGAGAAAGAACACAAAAAAGGTCACAATGAGATACCAAAAGGTTATACTAATAGAGGCCAGGCTGTTCAGTTGGGATAAAAAAGAGGGGAGAATGAAAGATAGTGAAAGCTCTCTTCTACGAGCTGTTTTGACAGCAACGCAACCACGGCAAATCTTAGATTCACCCTAAAAGTGTATTTTTTTAATTTTTGGCCCGACCACAAACTTTGTAATATTATTTTTATATTAAAATATTCGCGGTGTTTAAATTTGAATTAAGCGCGTTGAGGTTACGCCATTTCGGGGCGGTAATAGGGGGATAGCTCGTGACATCCTTTCCGGAAGCCTTTACTTAGTGCGGGAAGGTCGAGCGAGGTGCACTAGTAATACCGCTGCCTTTTAATTGTATTTTAAAAATATTAATTTACAAAGAATTTGCCAGTATTAACATTTAAATACTTAATTATTACAATTAAACTTAGGCGAGTTAAAATTATTGTAAATACAATTTATGTAATATTGATTTTTGGTCGGCGTCGATTGTTTAAAATGGCTTTGTCAATGTTTGTTTTATGTTTTTAAAATGGCTTGGTGGTTGTTGTATTTGTTTAAATTGTGGATTAATTTAATTTATTTCAAATCGGGTTTGTAATTTATGAATATTTTATTTATTGTTTGCTACGCTTGGTTGGTACTTGATCGCAGGTGTTTATTTTTGATATAGGTAATTTATCTTTTGGTGATTTATTGTAAATTTTGTGATTTATTTATAATTTGGGGTTGGTTATGCAATTAATTATGGGTTGTTAAATGGGGTCGATTCGAAGGTAAATTTAGGTCAGGGGCGTATTAAAGAATTTTGCACAAAAGGGCCGAGGTCACCTGGGGTCCCCATCTAATTAATTTAGTCATTCAAAGTTGTTCGAGGTACCGTGAGGTAGATATGACTGACTTGTGTTTTATTTCAGATGGGATTATTTGAGTGTCCGATTTGGGTTTGGCAAGGTTAACTCAAGCACCGAGCCATCATAGTTTATTTTATGTGTTTTGCTTATTTGTTTAGGTCATTAGCGACGCCACTGGGTGAGCAGATTTAGGAATTTAGGACGCCATTGGTTTTTGTCATGGTTCAACTAGTGTTTGTTTTCCGTCTGTTTAAAGAAGTTGGGTTACGATTTACACAACGTGTGGGGTTCCTTTACGATCACGATGTTAGGCCAGGATTATCTAGGTTGGGATTCGAAATTGGTGGCGCGAATTTCAAATATTAGGGGACTCATATTACAACTTTAATTTTTTATTTGTTAATTAGACCATCATCTTTCATAATTCACACTTTAAAAATTTAGATTCGGATATCTTAACTGCCACCACAATCTATTTAAATTTCGATGGGCGGGGTTACAGTTGAAAAGAGCCAATGAGAAAATTGCATTTAAAATAAAATTTTAAATATCGCATTGTTATCTTTCATAATTTACAAAAAAAAGGTGAAAATCGCAATCAGGGTTAATCGACTCTCGCCGATATCTTAAGAAACTGATTATTTCCCTTTGCAGATAGCAAGCCAAAAACGCAAACATTTAGTTATTTGTTTAATTTTGAGATTGGCATTTATAGCTTGTTTTCTTCTTTTATATTTGAGTGGCCCACTACCGATACAGTTACCGTAATTGTGTAATTTTTAATAAAATTAAAATATTTAAACTATAATTATAAAAATATAATAATCCTTACGACAAAGTGGAAGAATGTTGTAACAAACCACTAAAGCTGGAGATAACTTCTCGGAACAAACAACCTAAGTAATCATTACGATACAATTTTTTTTTCAAATTGTAAACAATTTTATTTGTTAAAATTAGAGAAAAGTGAAACATTACAAAAGATATTCAAATTTACCGTAATATTAAATTAATTCTATTTTAAAATTATATGGTTTATTTGTCCTGCTCGGTATATCAAAAAGAAAACTAGTGCCACAATTATTCTAAACATTAGATTGTGTGGCCGGAATGTAATTGGAGAGATGCTCAGAAGTTTCCGATAGTAAATTTCCAACTGAATAATCAAATTATTTAAACTCTTTTTTGTATCTAGAATTATTCTGTTACCGATATCTGTGAACACACTGTATAATATACAAGCAAACGATTTCTTGCGGGTGCCGGTGTGCGTTTTCCTTTTTCTGAACTTTTTAGTCACAAACTTGACAGCCAAATGGTTTCGCGGTAGTAATTCTTCTTAAATATGAATTTAAAGGAACTGTTGCAGTTACAAATTTAACAATCAAACGACTTTACATCGGAATGAGTTTTTAAATGCCTTTTTAAATTTGATATTTGGGAACATTTGAAATCACAAATTTTGCACGAAAATGATTTCTTACCGGTGTGGGTTTTTAAATGATGATTTAAATGTGATTTTCGTGAACCTTTGTAGTCACAAATAAGGCAAGAATAAGGTTTCTCGCCTGTGTGAATTCTTAAATGCTTTTTTAAATCTGAACTTGTTACGCATTTATAGTCACAAAATTGACAAACAAACGGTTTTTCGCCGGTGTGGATTTTCACATGCAATTTTAAAACGGCACTTACTGAACATTTATAGTCACAAATTAGACAAGCAAACGGTTTTTCACGAGTGTGCATTCTTAAATGAATTTTTAACGTTGATTTATGAGAAAATTTAGAGTTACAAAAATGACAAGAAAACGGTTTCTCGCCAGTGTGAGTTCTTAAATGCGTAATTAAAATTGATTTCCATGAACATTTAAAGTCACAAATTTGACAAGTAAAAGTTTTCTTCTTGGTGTGTGTTTTCAAATGCGATTTAAAATTTCCATTGCGTAAACTTTTATAGTCACAAATATGACAACTGAACAGTTTCTTGTCGGTATGACATTTTAAGTGTCTTTCTAAATATGATTTATAGTTAGATTTATAATCACAAAGTTCACAAGCATACAATTCTTTACCGATGTGAGTTCTCAAATGCATTTTAAATCTATATTTACATGTATCGATATACCCACACGTTTCACATTTGAACGAGCTTTCGCATGTTCTCGCAGAGACCTTCTGTGTTGATGGTTCACTATCGTATTCTTCTTTGATGTCAATCGAATGATGCAAATCTTCTAAACTAAATTTCACGTCTTCTAGCACCTCGGATTTAATTGCATAATCGATGCTTGTAGTACGTGAAGTTTTCGAAACTTGACCGGTGGTGGTCATAATTTTCAACTCCTTTGGTGGTAGAACTTCAGCCATATCTATAAGTTGTACTAGTAGAACGTAATGGTACATTATAAAACAACGGTGATTACTTACTGCTTGCTGCATGTGTAAAACTGACATTTATGAATTCTGCCAGATGGCGATAAATTTGCAAAGCTGGTTAAACCAACCGATTGAAGTAAACCTGGGTGAAAAGAACACAGCACTGCACAACTAGAATCACAGATACGAAAGAGTACTAGAATACAACAACCTGGCAATGGCGGATAACATCCATTTTGGATTTTGTTTACTTATAAAACCATAGATTTAGAATTACGTAGTGGCGCCATCTTACGACAATCTTCCTTCCCAATCGTAAGGCAATAAAGTCGTTAAATATTAGATACAATTATGTTAGATACAATATGTTTTATGATAAATACATTACGCCCCGTTTTACTATTTATTGCAAAATTTTAATTTGTTATTTATTTTATTTTAATTTATTTAATTTTTTTGCGACATATGCAATAAATAACCGTCTCATTATAAGATTTCTTTGCTTTACCTTGTCATATTTAGTGCGTACTAATTCTGTATTTAAATACTGCATTTTCTTAAAAAAGTTGAACACGCCACTGATTGCAAGTTACGTTGCTTAGTTACGACTTAGTTTATGAAGTTGACAGGTATTTCAAATTGTGTTTTTTGCCTATTTAAAAAACTTGCGAAGTTACGTTATCACTTCATACAACGCATGGTTTATTTGTTTAGCGATCACGAGATTTTCGACAAGGTAGAAACGTAGGTATTCGGTTTGGGTGTTTGGATCTGAAGAATGGGGGCGCGAAATTCAAAATCAAATCCATGTTATACTTTTTTGGACGTAAGTATTTGCTAAAGAAAAATACCAAACTAATAATGACAGTTCGCTTATTCGGTGTAAGTCCCATTTAGCGCGAATACGGTTCGGCGCAGATTGAAATCTACATTTCTAAAGCGTATTATAAAAGTTGAAGGTTCAATTAACAGATGCAAAAAATAAAATTTTGGTCGGATCACAAATTTTGAAAAAAAATACACTTTTAGGGCGAATCTGAGATTTGGCGTGGTTGTGTTTGTCAAAACTAACATTGCACAGCTCCCGCTTTGCTCCGGCCGCTACAAGCCGTTTTGACAAGCTTTACTCATTACAAATATCCTCCTAGAACGGCCCAACTCGGCGAAATGTGGATGTTGACCCGACAGATATCAGGGAGCAAGCTCCTCACCTCTTGTGACTGTCGACCCACCGTGCGCAAAAAGTTTTATAAAATAGGACTCTTACGCTTAGTGAAACCATTTATTTAGGAAAAAGTGTATTTTATAGTTCAGGAATCTTAACTCTAGCCACTTTAATTAGTAATAAATTTAAATATTCCCCAACTTATCTAAGTTTGGATTCGAAATTTGTGGCGCGAATTTCGAATACTGAGAGTATCATATTACAAGATTCTGATGAAGAGGAAAACCAAAATCCTTGAAACGTTGATCGATTAAGAAAGTGTATTTTCTTTCAACGAATGTCCAATATCCCAATAATCCTTTTATTCAATACTAGTGGTCAACCAGGGGCGGATAAGCTGTAGATGCAGTTGTACTTGATGTGCGGGGGAGCAGCAAGGAGGAGGGCGGGGCGGAGAAAAAAAGGGGAAAGGGGGAGAAAAAGAGGAGGAGGTGGAGAAAAGAAAAGGAGAAAGGAGGAGGGTAGGAGTGGAGGGGGGCAGGAAGAGAAGGGTAGGAAGAGAGCGTATTTCCCTCTCGCCCCTCAACGTTTTTAGTAAAAATTTTCGTATAAATTTCTTCTTAGTTTGCCCGCAAATTTAATCGAAAGTTGGCAAATTTTCAAAAATGCCCAAAATTTCTTACGTTCTTGCGTCCCACGGCACGAATTCGACAAAAATACTTAAAATTTTTCAAGCACGACACTCGACTAAGATGAGCCATCAGTTTCGGAACGCATTTATCTAGCGGCAAGCACTCGATAAAGTTTTCCGAAAGATGGAACCCGAAATTTTTTCCAAAAATTTTCGAAATTCAAATTTTTTTCTTTTCTATCGATGGTGCCCCGCCACGCAATTCAAAAAGCTCGTCAGAGTTTTGTCCAAAACCTCACTCCTTTACTTTGAAATTTTACAACCTCTATCGAGCATATTCGATGCTTGTTTGAGATGTACAAAAAGTGCTTTGACATAAAGATTTCATTAAATTTTCCTAAATTTTCTTTTAGATCTTCCGAGAGGATCGCTCCACGCATTAGTATGCAAAATTTGGGCGTAAAATTCGGCACCGTAGAAGAAAAAAACTTCTCGAAAACCTTCATCCGTTTTCAATTGGAAATTACAAATAGTGGTTTGGGTGAACTAAAAATTTCATTTTGGTCGAAATTTTTTGCATATGTTCCAAGACCACCGCAATACCCATCGGTAGCCTAAATGTCAACTTTGAATTCGTCCTAGTTTAATGGAAAACATCAATCGAACCTATACGATGCTTGTTTGAGAAATACGAAAAGTGCTTCGACAGAAAGATTTCATGAAATTTTGCTACATTTTTTTTTAGATCCTCGGGGAAAACCGCTCCACGCATTAGTATGCAAAATTTGGACGTAAAATTCGGCACCTTAGACGAAAAAACCCCTCGAAGACCTTCGTACAATTCAAAATCGGAAATTACAGATGGCGATTCGGGTGAACTAAAAATTTAATTTTCGTCTAAACTTTTTACGTATTCTTCATGTGCACTACAGTGCCCATAGGCAAGCAAAAGTTCAACTTTGAATTCGTCCTAGTTTAATAGAAAACCTCCATTCGATGCTTGTTCGAAAAGTACCAAAAGTGCTTTGACAGGACTTTATAAAATTTCGCCAAATTTTTTTGTAGATCCTTCGAGAGTGCCGCGCCACGCAGCCGTGTGCAAGATTTCGACGTAAAATTCGCTTCCTCTGACGACGAAACTTCGAAAAACCTGCAGACAATTTAGATTCTAAATTGTCGTCGGGCCCTCGTAAGAACGACAAACGTAATTTTCTTTGAAAATTCTACACCTAAAACACAAACCATCTTAAAACACCACTCTAACCGCAAACTACGCCAACGCAACTTCAATTTTCATCGGTAAAACGGTGCAAAATGGAAAAATTTTCACACACCTTCTACCCGAACGCTCCACTTTGTTGCAAATTTTATCCACATAGTTTCACGATTCCCTCGGGTGCTTGTCGACAAAACTGTTCTTCCACACATCTGCCGTCGATCAGTGGCCTCGTATTTATAATTAATCGATCGCAAATGATGAAATTTAACGAATCCAATCATCCTCAACTTTGCCATATTCTAACCTCACAAAAGTGCATCTCACATTTTTGTACATAGCAATATATAGGATGCTTCGTAAGCGGCGTATCGAGCTCGCAACACATTCCTCCACATGCGGTCAACGTTTTTCTATGGCCGGCACGTCTCGAAAATCTTTCTCGACCACGACAGATTGCAATTTGAGAAGGTAAATGTGAAAAATTTGCAAGACGTTCGACTTTGATTGCTCATATCTTCCCTCCTACTCTACCACGTGCAACAAAATTAGATCGCGCAGAAGCGGCTCGGTCCTCCAAAGCCATTCGTGGCCTCACTCTTCAGACGTCAAACAAAATTCGACCTTTCCTTGCAAAATTTCGGGGTAAATTTTGCTCGATGCCTCTCGTCTCGGGTACGTACGGACTCGTCGGACTCTGACGCTCACCTACGTACCCCTCGAAAATGCACCTTCGGCCCTCCCCGATCGAATTTACCCCGAAAGATGTCGAACCCTTTTCAAACGTCAAACAAAATTCGACTTTGCTTTGCAAAATTTCTGGGTAAATTTCGCTGGATGGCCTCGTCATGGGTACGTACGAACTCGTCGGACTCTGTCGCTCACGTACGTACCCCTCGCGTCCCCAAAAAATTAACCCCGCCCCACCCCAATCAAAATTACCCCAAAAAGTGTCGAATCCTTCGCAAACGTCAAACGTCATACTAATTTAATTTATTTTGGAAAATTTTTCGAATCGCGAATCAACCGGCCGCGTTCTCCGTCCTCGTTCGACGTGCGATCGAGAGAGATGCAAAAGCATGCGACTAAAAATGTTGACGTTTATTCTTAAAAATCGAACAAAAATCCGACAAAGAACACAGAGGCGCAACGGTTCTAATCGATTTTTAATTAATTAATTAAACCGATTTATCGTTAATTTAGCGTAAAACCACCTAGCCTAGGACGTAGAACGTTTTCTGCTTGAAGGTCGCCTGCGGAGAAGGTCGCCTGCGGCTCGTCTATTCGCTGCTAGTAGGTTCGTTCAAAAAATTCGGTATCTTTTTAGTATATTAGAGCGAAGAGCGATCTAACATGGACGAGAATAAAAAAGTTAAATATTAAAAACTTAGCAAATAGCATTAATTGGCCCAATTCACATTATTCAAGTTCTGGTTAAATTCAAAGTTATATTTACCTTTACAAAAGATTTTCTATAAAATAAAGTAGGCTTTACAACAAAGAATACTTTTACAATGTTTAACACCCTTCTATTCTATCTACCTACAAGCAATCGAGAAAGGTTTTCGGGTTTGTCATCTTTAGTTTCTCTTTTGTTTAATACACTATGATAACATAATAAATGTGTTAATGACAAAGTATAGCATTTTACAGTTAAACCCCAAACAAACGGTTACTCACTGGCGTGAGTTCTTAAATGTACTTTTAAACTTTGTTTTTGTGAACATTTGTAATCACAAATTTTACACACAAAGGGTTTTCACCAGTGTGAATTCTTATATGCTTTGTACAATTATTTTTGTGCGAAAATTTGCGGTCACAAATTTCACAAACAAAGGGTTTCTCACCAGAGTGAGTTTTTAAATGTTCCTTTAAATTTGATTTACGTGAACATTTATAATCACAAATTTTACAAACAAAGGGTTTCTCACCGGAGTGAGTTCTTAAATGTTCCTTTAAACTATCTTGTCGTGAACATTTGTAATTACAAATTTTACAAACAAAGGGTTTCTCACCAGAGTGAGTTCTTAAATGTACTTCTAAACTATATTTATGTGAACATTTATAATCACAAATTTTACAAACAAAGGATTTCTCACCGGAGTGAGTTCTTAAATGAACTTTTAAATTTTGTTTTTGTGAACATTTGTAATCACAAATTTTACACACAAAGGGTTTCTCACCGGTGTGAGTTCTTAAATGCCTTTTTAGACTGTCTTTATAAGAATATTCGTTCTCACAAATTTCACAAACGAACGGTTTCTCTCCGGAGTGAGTTCTTAAATGTGCTATTAAAACATATTTATGTTTAGCAATATACCCACAAACAGCACATTCAAATTTGCCCGAACTGTTGAATTTTCTTGTCAGCTTCGTCTGTGGTAATTGTTCTTCTTTAATGTCAATCGAATGATGCAAATCTTCTACATTAAATTTCACGTCTTCGAGCACTTCTAACTTTATTTCATAATCGCTGCTTGAATTGCATGGAGTGTTCCAATCTTGAGCTATGCTAGCCATAATTTTTACTCTTCTGGAAAGATAATTTGAGTTGTAACTGTAAGAGATTGTATTAGTAGAAGTTCATGGTGCATTAAGATACAATCGTAGTTACTCACCTAAGGTAGGTAGCACATTTCCAAGTGGAAGACCAATATTTCCAAATTCTAAAGTTTAAGAGGAGCTGAAGGAGGAACGGAATGCTCTTCTATATCACCCACTTGAATGAACCTTGATGAAGAAAACATTATTGCAGCACTACAAGTGACAACTACAACTATGAAATTATGACAATCGGCCATTTTAGAATGGTGGTGGCGCCATCTGCCGAGACTTTTTATGTCCATGGTGCACGTTCAGATGTTGCGATTTAAATAATATTTTTGATAGCGCCAAAATTTGAATTTGGAGAAATTAGAATAATTAATTAAAAATTTAATAATATTTTTGGAAATTTTTTAGAAATGCAAAAAAAGACAAAAACAGTCGACCTGAATTATAAATAGAAAGGAAAATAAGTTGAGGTGATAGGTCTAACCCAAGGTACATAGAATATTATTATTATTATTAATATTATATATTCTAATTAGTTTTTAATATAATTTAATATAAATATGTATAATTTTTAATAAAAATAAAATATTTCAATTTCAAACACCAAATTATTGATATAATTTTCCAAAATAATATTTGAATTGGTATTTGGCGGGTATTTGGAGTCTCACAGCGCCGGCCATCTTGGATTATTAAACGTCACTACATGCGCAAGATCATACCCTGTATTCTATTTACCTTGGGTCTAACCAGTAGCAAAGAGTATATAGATTCTTTTTCTTCTTTGTCAGCCCTTTCCGCCCACTCCTGAGCATCAGCCTCTTTCTCTAAGAGAAGAGTGAACAGCATTAAGACCCGCGGCTGCTTAAGTCCGGGTTGGGGAATTTGCCTGTAACCCTTTATTATTGTTGATGTTGGCAGTCATCAACTCAGGGGACCCGGTTTTACGTTCCTCCGAAGTAGGGGAGACGGTCACGGATAGAAAGAGTCAGATAGAAAATTTTCCTTACTACACTCCTCCCGGGATCGAACCGGGTGCCTTTGCATCAGTAGTTGATCGCTCTAACTACTAGGCCAAGACGGTCTCTCTATATCTATATACCGAGACGGTATATAGATATAGAGAGATAGAGGGAAGAGAGAGAGATAGAGAGATCTATATACCGTCTCGGTATATAGATATAGATATAGAGGGACAACTCTTATGGAACTAAGTGTCACCAAAAGTTTTCGTCCTTTACCATGAAGTTGTAGTCGATTGATACCGACCTCAAGCGGACAAAATTTGCATTATTATCATGAATAAGTGTGAGTGAGTAGCACAGCCGGGCATCTCCCATTGAAAAATATGGCGATACGCCACCTAGTATTATCACTAGGAAGTATAGCGTGATTATTATCAAATAAATGAAATAGATGGCAGTAAATGTTGGTAGCGGGTATTTTAAATTTTGCTTTTGTGAAAATAGGAAAAGTTTCATAATTTTTATTATTTGCTTCGAGTAGAATGATAATTTAAATGAACAGAAATGTTTATTTACATAACAACTTCTACTCAATGCAAATAATAATAAATTATGAAACATATTTTAAATCATGGAATAAAATATGGTTACAACATTTATTACATTAATTTGCAAGAAAAATTTATTCAAAACATAAAATGTACACACAAAGAACACAAAGTTTACTACCTCTTATGCTTTAAATTGAAATAGTTTTAATGAACTTTTCGTGTCTTGAAATACCTAACTTCTTTTGCGAGAAATGATGTAAGTTTTCCAATTTTGTTGAAATTATTCATCAGATGTATCGCCTATTTTTCATGGAGTGTAGCACATTACTAAAAGATAGGTCGCATTAGATTACGATAAAACACAAATTAACTATTTTAATATATAAGTATTATATTCGAAGCTCTGCAAAACTTTTCTAGAATTTCCCAAAATGTTTAAAATTTATTTACAACAACAAAATTTATTTATGTTAAATTTCAAATTTTATTAAATTCTATTTCAGGAAACTTGAGGCTTAAAATTGAAACTCATGTCTTGCTCGTTTAACGATTAATATTCACTTCTTAAATATTAAATAACAAATTGGAAAATTCAAAACACAAAACATTGCTATGCTGAATTAATATAATCGGAAACAATTTTTATTAAAATTAAAGTCATTGAAAACTTACCATATTTTCACCATGTAGGTTAACAAACAATAAATTTTCTACATGGATATTTTACATTTTAATATTCAACCAATTCATTTCAATATTATAAATGTAAGTATAAAAAGTGTTAATGGTGAAATTTTAATCACATAAACATAACTTCACAAAATTTTAAAATGCAAACATTACAAATGGCGGTCAGCTGTTCTTCTTTTTACATTAATTTGCATTGGCTTCGTTGTCATCCCTACCTAATTTCAAATAAAAAACATGCAGCGCCATCGTGTATTAGCACTTTGAAATGTTTGTCCTGTTTCATAAAATTTGCATAAGAGATCCCGGCCTGTGGTTCAGATGTTGCGATATATTCTTGATAGCAGCGCCAAAATTTGAATTTGGAGAAATTAGAAAAATTAATTAAAAAATTTAATAATAATTTTGGAAATTTTAGAAATGCAAAAAAAGACAAAACCATAGTCGACCTGAATTATAAATAGAAAAGAAAATAAGTTGAGGTGATAGGTCTAACCAGTAGACACTTTTTTCACAACACATTACCAACTTAAACATTCAAAAAAGCAGAGTCGCATTCAGCAACATCGTCGAATGACAAAATAGCAAACAAAATTATAATTTCCACAACTTACTGGATGACTTAAGGTTTCGTTCTTATCCACAAAGTGGAATTGATCTCCTCAGACCCAGATTGATAAACAAAATACAAAATCTACTCACCACCTTTTGCAAACGACTCCGATGCTCGAATGACCCTAACCTTAAAAGTGTCACGTGGTAAATGTATTTGCGAGAAAATTTAAAAACGTCCTATAACAGGATATCACATTTTTTTAAAATAGTTTTACCTCTGACGAGATAATACCTAAAATATAAGGACGACCCTTATGAGGGGTGGTTACTTGTGTATTTAAAATTGTGAAGCCACGTGAAAAAGATAATTTTAATAATTAAGTAACTAATTCCTATCCCTGTAATTTATTTTTGTATTAAATTGGGTTGAACTGTTAAAAAATAAATCAAATATGAATTGAATTTTTAAAACAAATACAATCACGTCGAACATCCCGAAAGGATATTGAGGAAGATGCTGCACCTCGAGAGCTTTAGTTGCCACCCGATCAGACTCAATCGGAATGGGTTGAAGAAAGTGTCTTAAGTTAGCAACAAAAGGGAGTCGAAGTGCAGGGAAGCACTAACGAGACAAGGGTCCAGATAATACTACCTTTATTTACAAATTTTACATTGTTTATAGTATATAAATATAAAAATGCTGATATACATCGATTACGGTTCATACATTTTTGGCATATTAATTTTGATTATTTTACATTTCATCACAATATATAAAAATTGTTAAAATTGTATTTAATCTGCTTTTGCTTATTTGTTACAATAAATTAAATTAAATCATGTACTTTTAATTAGTTAATTACATAATATATTTAGATTAAAAATTTAAATTTTTTAATCGTAAGGTTAAACAATTGCTGAAAAACAGTTAAATTGTTGAATAAACAAAAACAAATGAATTACTAAATTAAAAACAATTGAATTGTAGAATATACTAGTTGAATTGTTAAACAAAATAGCTGAATTATTGATCAAAGAGTTGAATCGTTTAACAAAACTGTTGGAATTATTGAAACAAAAACAATAGAATGAAATTAATAAATTTTAAACTGTTGAATTGGGGAAAAACAGTAGAATTGTTGACGAAACACTAAATTGAATTATTGATGAAAACAGTTGAATTGAATTTTTGAAACAATTACAATTGCATTATTTTTTTAATATTTAATGAATAATTCAGAAGTAATTGAATTGCTGAACAAATCAGTTAGAATTGTTGAAACAAAAACAAATCTAAAACAGCTGTATTGTTGAAAAAAGAGTTGAATTGTCGAGCAAACAGTCGCTTTGTTATAGTACGTATAAAAATCGTCTAAACCAAACGTTATATACGTCGATAAAACGTATATAACAGATCTATTTGGTCATGTGGTATCCCAATATACAGACAAGTCTATGAAAAAAATAATCTGGTTTGACTCCCCCCCCCCCATAGGCATTTTTTAAATACGCTACTGGCGATAATTAAGCCTTTGAAAATCAATGAATACCCAATGAAAGGGTTCGATCATCTAATTACTATGTGATAACACCGTTAATTACATATCAATCATGACCTTAATCTAAACATCGTAATAGCGCCAGAAAATTTTTTGATTAAAGAAAACAGCCATATTAACCCGTTAATCACTTTCAACCACAAATTTTTGTCATTTACATATGAAGGGTACAGGAATAAAACAAGGTATGTCCATTTTTTGCAAAATGGAACTGTTAATCCATTTCTTGCCTCTATGTAGCTCTTTCTACATGTAAAATACCAAAAATAAAACTAGGGATGTCCACAAAATTTAACGTTGAAAATATAGTATACCGGTATAAACTATAGAAGAATTAAGATTAAAATTAAGATTTCTCAATATTCTACTTTTGTGACATACCCTGTTTTATTCCTGTAGCCTTCATATCAAATTAAGGAAATTACTAAAATTTGCATAGGGGCATTCAAGTATTACGTAAGCAAGCTTAGGAAGCGGGGTGAGGATTTAATTTTGTCTTACTTTTACTGACAAAGGGAGCGGAGAGGATATTATAAATCTTACGTAAGATAAAAATTATAAAATAATGAAAATTTAAATTTTGTTGTGGGAACACACTGTATATATACTTATGTTCTGTTACATCTTATGCTAAAAATTAAGCTAATTTATAATATTATTAATGTGTCTCAATTTATCAATCGCACCGCAGTTGGAAGTAATCTTACTTTCACCATGAAGCCATGATCACTAAAATGTTTTGAGCACAAACGTGACGATGAAAGTGGAGAGTAATTTTAGTCATACTCATATTTTTCTGTCAAATAACCTTTATTGCTTCATTTTGGAAAATCTAAAAATTAATTTACAGAATAATTTATTTGTATCTACGCCTATGACTCCAGCGGAACGTAACATAACCTCACAAATTTATATTTTTGTAATATTCCAGCATTGTTGTACCATAATGAATATTTGTGGTGGTCAACGAAGTTCCACAAGCTGAACAGTTCACCATTTTAACATTTTCAGGTCAATGAACAAAGCAAATCACAACTGTAGGTCAATATGGCGTCCGCCCATGATCACAATTTCTGTCACTTTTATTGAGCCAGGTAGCCAGAAATGTGAGTTCCACCTTCCCACATCCAATAGAGTAATTTATTATCAGCAATATTTGTATTTCTAATTAATGTAAGTATTTAAAGTAACAATTTTATAATTTACTACGATGAGCTATTAATTTATTCTAGATAACCTAAAAGGCTACGAAAAGAGCCTGTTACAATTATTATTGTGTTGGAAACTGATTTTAGACATGGATCCTGACCTAGTTTCGAACAAGTTACAAAACACTTTCAATATTTTACCAACGGCAGTTAATTCAAATAGCATCATTGAAATTAAAACTGAACAAGACGAAGACATTAAAATTAAGTTGGAAGATTTGCATCATTCGATTGATATTAAAGAAGAAAGCTCTATTTTCGAACCTGCAGTTCAAGGTCAAATAATTTCAAAATTAGAATACGGTGTTTGTAAAATAGAATTTACCGAAAAGTCTGAACCCAAGAAACAAGCAAAATTATTTAAGTGCGAAGTTTGTAATTTTAGATTTTCTCGAAAAGGAACTTTACAAGTTCACGCCAGGACTCATACAGGTGAAAAACCTTTCGGCTGTGGAATGTGCAATTATAAGGCTTTGACGAAACAAAATTTAAAAGAGCATATAAGAA
Organism: Lycocerus yunnanus; assembly: GCA_036346125.1. Classification (NCBI taxonomy): domain Eukaryota; kingdom Metazoa; phylum Arthropoda; class Insecta; order Coleoptera; family Cantharidae; genus Lycocerus; species Lycocerus yunnanus. The sequence goes on along the minus strand of JARFIX010000393.1, from coordinate 7,549 downwards.
CTCATACTGGAGAAAGACCCTTTGCGTGTGAACTTTGTGATTATAAAAGTTCGACGAAACGAAATTATCGAATTCATTTAAGAACGCATACCGGGGAGAAACCCTATGCGTGTAAAATTTGTGACTACAAATGCTTAATGAAAGACCGCTTACGATTGCATTTGATGACTCATACCAGGGAAAAACCGTTTGCCTGTGAAATTTGTGACTATAAAGGTGCAACTAAAAAGCACTTAAAGGTCCATTTAATGATGCACACTGGGGAAAAACCCTTTGCATGTGAAGTTTGTGGTTTGCGATTTGCACAAACGGGAGATATAAAAGTTCATCTGATGGTGCATACAGGAGAAAAACCCTTTTCGTGTGAGCTTTGCGACTTTAAATGCAAAACAAACAGGTATTTGAAATATCATAGAAGAACCCATACTGGAGAGAAGCCCTTCCCGTGTGAACTTTGCGACTCAAAGTTTGCTCGAAAGGAATATTTAAGAATACATTTGATGATTCATACGGGGGAAAAGCCGTTTGCATGCACAATTTGTGACTATAAATGTTCTACCAAGCAACGTTTGAAAATACACATAATGACGCACACGAAGGAGAAACTTTTTAGCTGTGAAATTTGTGATTATAAAGGTTCCACAAAGAATTGTTTGAATATACATTTAATGACCCACACCGGAGAAAAGCCTTTTGTTTGCAAAATTTGTGATTCGAGGTTTGCACAAACGGGAGATTTAAAAGTTCACTTAATGATTCATACCGGGGAAAAACCCTTTGCTTGTGATATTTGCGACTATAAATGTAGAGCGAGAAAGTATTTGAATGGTCTTTTAAAAAACTCATTCGAGAGAAACCCTTCCGTGTAAGCAATGCGATTCGAAGTTTACTCGACGAGGAGTTTTAAAAAACGCATTTAATGGTTCACACGGAGAGAAACCCTTTGCCTGCGATATTTGTGACTATAAATGTTCAAGAAAGCAGGATTTGAAAAACATTTAATGTCGCATTCTGGAGAAAACCCTTTTCATGTGAAATTTGCAACTATAAATGTACAGCAAAAAGTATCTGAAAGATCATATGAAAACTCATACCGCAAAAAAACTCTTCGTCTCTAAGATTGCATGAAGCAATAATTTAAAAGTTGGGGCTAGAAACCCTTACGTGTAAATAAATGTTCAATGAATAGTACTCGGAGAGTTTTTTTTTCAGACCGCAAAATTTAATGTTTGTTGTTTCCCGATCTGCTGCAAGTGTGCTATTATTGTTTTTTCTTTGATCAATTAAGAAAAAAAAAGAATGGTAGTTATATTTGTAACTTTAAAATAAATAATAATGTAATTAACATATTAAATTGAAGTAAATATAAAAATGTAATCCATTAAGCAGTAAATTATACTTGCGATGGTGTTTGATCATTATGAACCTATAGAAACCCACCGATGGCAAATGTATTGATAATATCTGACTTGGGGGGGGTATAACCATAGAATATTGTGAATTTTTATATTTTCTCAAGAAGTAAAGAAAAAGTCTCCATAAATCGTGTGTCCCCCTCCTTTCCTGAACAAAACCTGGGTAAAATGATTGAAATAGAGTTTGTATCAGTTTGCCCAAATTGTCTCTCAAAGTTCTATCTAATTCTATGACATTTTTTAGAAATCTAAACTTGAAATTTTTTGGAATTACGAATTTATGCTAATTTGACGAGGTTCACGATGTTTCTTTGTTCAATGGTAATTTCGGAGAAAAGTTTAATAAGGCCGACCAATGGCTTTGGGGTAACGAGGTAATTTTGGTTAAGATGATTTTCTTTTAATTAAATTTTATATAATTTATTTTGTCTAGCTTGGTATATTAAAACGAAAAATTCGAACACCAAATACAAATTGGTACTTCGTTACTTTATACCGAGGCTTGGGGCTGATTAGATTTTGTTTGATGTTGGTTAATGGATACTTTTTCTTAATCTTTTAATTAATATTTAAAAACGAATGAGAATTTAAAACCAAATTTGGTACATTTTAATATGAAACTTGGAACTGATTAGATTTTGGTTAAAATTAGTTCACAGAATTAAGTTTTTATATATTTTTATTTAATATTTTAAAACTAACGTAAATTTCTATACCAAATTTGGTACTTCGTTACTTTATACTGAGGCTTAAAGCTGATTAGATTTTATTTTATATTGGTTAATGGATACTTTTTTTAATCTTTTATTTAATATTAATGAAAATTTAAAACCAAATTTGGTACATCTTGAATTTGAAACTTGGAACTGATTAGATTTTGGTTAAAATTAGTTCACAGAATTAATTTTTTATATATTTTTATTTAATATTAGTTTTTATTTAATATTTGAAAACTAACGTAAATTTCTAAACCAAATTTGGTACTTGATTACTTTATACTGAGGCTTAAACCTGATTAGATTTTGTTTGATATTGGTTAAAGGATACTTTTTTGATCTTATTATTTAATATTAGTTAATATTTGAAAACTAATGAGAATTTAAAAACCAAATTTGGTACATTTTAATTTGAAACCTGGAACTGATTAGATTTTGGTTAAAATTAGTTCACAGAATTAATTTTTTTATATACTTTTATTTAATATTAGTTTTTATTAAATATTTTAAAAACTAACGTAAAGTTCTAAACCAAATTTGGTACTTATTTCCTTATTATATGCAGGCTGTTTGCCACAATATTTTGTATATACAAAATATTGTGGAAAATGGCAAATAACCTAGAAAATGAAATTTTAGTTTAAGGTATTATTTAGTGCCCATGTAACCATGTGTTTCAATTTTGTTGTCCTCATATTTTATTTTCTTTATAATAAATGAAATTCTTTAGTAACGCGAAAATACTACGCATGTAATGCTGCCATATGAAAAATATAAATAAAAGAATATCTAAAAACAGTAAATTCTGATTAATTTTTACATTAATCTATCTCGTAAAAGTATAACTAATGTAAATTTAACTATAACATAAAATAAACAATATAACTAGAAAAGTGAATTTTACTTGGGGTGCTCTGAGCACCCCACCTACCTACTTAAAGGTTAATAAGCAAAATTGTCACATATGAGGCGAGGAAAATCTTCATAAAAAAGTGGTGTCGCAAGTTTGAAAATATAAAAATAGCAAAACTGCATACACTAATCCAAAAATATAAACTAAATTTTTGTGAAAAGGTAAGCGAAGGCTTATATAGACTGAATATGAAATTCCAGACATGAGACAGATTGCAGAAGATGCGGATTTTAGAAATCCCAACAAAGACAGCAATGAAGGTAGAAATTTTCAAGATGAACTAGGGGCAGTGGAAATCTCGTTTAACCATTTATGCGCGTCTGTAATTCTCCGATGTGATCCTCTCTTGACGAATGTTTGATTTCCCGACTAAAAGGTACACAGAAACCTAAAGAGTAACTATGCAAAATTGTGTATACACAACATACAGATTTTCAATTTTATATATTTATATAGACATATATCATCAGGTGCATACCATAAATAATTAGATCACTCTAAAATAAAATTGCCAATTTACATTGTTTCGTAAATAAGTATACAAGGTAATACAATTTTCGTCTAATTTATATAAGTGGTATATACATTTTAAATAAACTATTAATATTAAGAAATCCAATATATTTTTAATTTTAACAAAAAATTTTAAAGTTGTTAACTTATAATAATTAATGATACAAGCAAAGTATTTTTTTTAATAAGAGAAACTGTTTTAAAATGTTGATTTATTGAATTTATCTTTTAACCGCGAAATTGCTATAGACATCTTAAAGAATTAGAAAAATTTTTTAAACTTAATTTTGTGGACATTTATAGTCACCAAATTTATGATCAAACGGTTTCTCCCAGGTGAGTTCTTAAATGACGTATTAAATTTGATTTTTGAACAAATTTATAATCACAAATATAACAAGAAATCGGTTTCTCCCCAGTGTGAATTTTTAAATGCCTTTTTAAATTTGTTTTCCAAGCACCTTTATAATCACAAATTTTACATGCAAACGATTTCTCTCCAGTATGAGTTTTTAAATGCGTTATTAAATGTCCTTTCTGAGCACATTTATAATCACAAATTTCACATGCAAATGATTTTTCTCCAGTATGAGTTTTTATATGATTTATTAAATTTCCTTTCTGAGCACATTTATAATCACAAACCACACAAGCAAAGGGTTTTTCTCTAGTGTGAATTCTTAAATGCTTTTTTAAATTTTCTTTCAGAGCGGTTTTAAAATCACACATTTCACATGCAAACGATTTCTCTCCAGTATGAGTTTTTAAATGATTTATTAAAGTTCCTTTCCGAGCACATATATAATCACAAATTTCACAAGCAAAGGGTTTCTCTACAGTGTGAATTTTTAAATGCCTTTTAAACTTGTTTTCCGAGCACCTGTATAATCACAAATTTCACAAGCAAACGGTTTCTCTACGGTGTGAATTCTTAAATGAGCTATTAAATTTCCTTTCCAAGCACTTTTATAATCACAAATTTCACAAGCAAAGGGTTTTGCGACAGTGTGAGTTTTTAAATGTCTTTTGTATGCACGTTTACTTGTATTTGTATACCCGCAAATTGCACATTCAAATAAATTTGTGTTGTTAGATTTACTTGCAAGTTTATTCGGTGTTACTTGTTCGGTATCGCTATCTTCTTTAATATCGATAGAATGATGCAAATCTTCTAAATTAAACTTTGCATCATCGAGCACTTCTGCTTTAATTGCGTAATTACTGCTCGACTCATACGAAGACCTCAAAACTTGATCGTTGATGTCCATAATGTGTAACTTTTCACGAGGTAGTATTTAAGCTATATCTGTAACAAATTGCATTAGAAGGAGGTAATAGCGTATCATTCCAAAATAAAAATTAATATTTACTTGTAGCACATCTCAACGTGTAAACCTTTGTGAAGTTTGCTTTCACTGTTACTATTTTCTTGTGATTACAAGATTATTACAAAATAAATCGCAATGTATTTTGTTATAATAAAAAGAATATCGATGGTTGAAAGGCAAAAGAGCATAAGCGACAAATTTACTTAAGAGCCACTAACTTTGTATACCGGGTGTTCATTTTAAAACTTCCAGCAATTAATATCTCAAAAACTAAAAGTCAGATGAAAAAATGTTTCGAACAAAAGTTGTATGATAGCGAGGGAGACAGAATATGGCATAATTGTTTTTTTAATTTATTGACCTTTTCAAGGTCATTTGAAGGTCAACTTTGGTTTTTTAAATGGCACTTTAATTTTTTTTAGCAGATTCATATTTTGCATGAAAAAATAAACAACTTTTGTAGGAAAATTTTTTTATCCCACATTAGGATTTTCGAGTAAGATGCGTTGAAACAAAATAAAAACATTTTAATAAACTGCAGCTGATTATATCGAAATTTATTTTTTTAAAAGTTAGAAGGCTGTTATTGCTTTTGTTATTATTCAACTTGAATAATTTTAGGACAATGAAAACAAAACACTGTCAAAACAAATAAATTGACATTAGTTTCTTCAACTATTGTTAGTTTTGTGATTTTCAGTGAGTTTTATTTTTCCCGTTCGCTTTAGATCTGATAAAAGTTCGCAATTAGATCATTAAAATGGTTTATACTGTAGAAGAAAGAATCGAATTAATTTTCTTGTACGGAGCTCAAAATGAAAATGCTGCAAGAACTGCAGAATCTTATAACGCGAGACAACCTGGTAGAAATGTCTCTCATAGGTATGTTATAGACCTTGTTTCAAAATTTCGGGAAACAGGATCCGTCAAAATAAAACACGCAAGAATTCTACTAGAATATTGGATGACTTAGCTCAAATTGAAGTTATAGGCCATTATGCTTCAAATCCTAATAGTTCGGTGCGTGAAGTTTCTGCTATTAGTGGTCTATCAGTGGGCACTGTTCATAAGGCGCTAAAATTGCATAAATTTCACCCATATAAAATGCAGATTCATCAAACTTTGACCGAGGATGATCCAGACAGACGAGTGGAGTTTAGTGAAGAAATGCTTCAATTATTAACTACACATCCACATTTATTGAAATCGACTTGTTTTTCTGATGAGTCAACCTTTTTTAAATGGATTTGTCAATAAACACAACTGTCGATATTGGTGTGATGAAAATCCTCATGTGTTTACTGATGGACATACACAGTGGCCGCAGAAGGTAAACGTGTGGGCTGGTATACTTGGTGATACAATTATTGGACCATTATTTATTGATGGAAATTTAACAGGTCAAAAATATCTAGAAATGCTTGAAGATACAATCTATCCTTTAATAGTTGATGCGTTAGAAAGTCAAAGTGACGAAGAAGGACACCTGGAGCTCGATGAAACTGTTTTGCATTTTCAACAAGATGGCGCACCTCCTCACTATACTATTCCTGTTCGAAACTGGTTAGATGATAAATTTCCAGGGCAGTGGATCGGCAGACGAGGACCGATAGAATGGCCAGCTAGGTCCCCTGACTTAACTCCTCTTGATTTCTTTTATGGGGACATTTAAAATCTGTAATTTATGATACAATACCAGCTAATATTGAAGAGTTAAAATTTCGAATCACAGTGGCTTGCAAAATATTACGAAAGAAACTTTTGAAAATGTTAGAAACGAGTTTCAACAAAGGCTGTATCATTGTTTAGCTGTAAATGGGGAACATTTTGAAAACTTGTTATGAAAACACTCGCTTACAAACATTTTTCTACTGTTTAATACTAATAAATAGCCTTCTAAAACATGTAAATATTAAATTTTGATTAACAATGGTTAGTTGATAATAATATTTTTATTTTGTTTCAACGCATCTTACTCGAAAATCCTAATGTAGGATAAAAAAAATTTTCCTACAAAAGTTGTTTATTTTTTTATGCAAAATTTAAATCTGCTAAAAAAAATTAAAGTGCCATTTAAAAAACCAAAGTTGACCTTCAAATGACCTTGAAAAAGGTCAATAAATTAAAAAAACAATTATGCCATATTCTGTCCCCTTCGCTATCATACAACTTTTGTTTGAAACATTTTTTCATCTGACTTTTGGTTTTTGAGATATTAATTGCTGGAAGTTTTAAAATGAACACCCGGTATAATAAAATTTATTGTGCTGTCTACGAGTAATTAATTATAAACTTAAAAACAAAATAATTAAATACCTTCACAAATTTGAAACTTTGTAAAGTTTACAATTTGTCGCTTCAACCATCGATATGTTATTTGCCTCCTACAGGTTGCGGTACTTTATTAATAATTAATTGATAGTTTTTGTATTATTAGGTCTGTTGGTTTGCCTTGCTCGAATTTGTTCCGAGTTCATCTGTATGACGTCACAGTTCAGCTTGGAGCAGCCGTTTCAAATGAACGCATTCGAAGCACGTTTATCGTAGTGTTAACCCAAAATTTTTATAACAAAAGATCAGTTTGGAGTATCAAGTTTTAATTAGTGTTAATAAAATGAAAAACGTGGCAAATAATGCCTTGTTCAAAGGTAGTGACTGTGAGTT
>JARFIX010000392.1:0-51651 GCA_036346125.1 Lycocerus yunnanus | reverse complement strand
GAGAATTTCAAATTCACAACTTCAAATTGAAGTATAGTTAACAATTTGTAATTATCAGTTCTAAATTGTTTATTTGAGAATTTCAAATTCACAACTTCAAATTGAAGTATAGTTAATAATTTGAAATTATTAATTCTAAATAGTTAATTGAGAGTTTCAAATTCACAACTTCAAATTGAAGTATAGTTAACAATTTGTAATTATTAATTCTAAATTGTTTATTTGAGAATTTCAAATTCACAACTTCAAATTGAAGTATAGTTAATAATTTGAAATTATTAATTCTAAATTGTTTATTTGAGAATTTCAAATTCACAACTTCAAATTGAAGTATAGATAACAATTTGTAATTATCAGTTAAAAAATGTTTATTTGAAAATTTTAAATTCACAACTTCAAATTGAAGTATAGTTAATAATTTGAAATTATTAATTCTAAATAGTTTATTTGAGAGTTTCAAATTCACAACTTCAAATTGAAGTATAGTTAACAATTTGTAATTATCAGTTCTAAATTGTTTATTTGAGAATTTCAAATTCACAACTTCAAATTGAAGTATAGTTAACAATTTGTAATTATTAGTTCTAAATTGTTTATTTGAGAATTTTAAATTACAACTTCAAATTGAAGTATAGTTAACAATTTGTAATTATTAGTTCTAAAATGTTTATTTGAGAATTTCAAATTCACAACTTCAAATTGAAGTATATTTAATAATTTGAAATTATTAATTCTAAATTGTTATTTGAGAATTTCAAATTCACAACTTCAAATTGAAGTACAGTTAACAATTTGTAATTATTAGTTCTAAATTGTTTATTTGAGAATTTCAAATTCACAACTTCAAATTGAAGCATAGTTAACACTTTGTAATTATTAATTCTAAATTGTTTATTTGAGAATTTCAAATTCACAACTTCAAATTGAAGTATATTTAATAATTTGAAATTATTAATTCTAAATTGTTTATTTGAGAATTTCAAATTCACAACTTCAAATTGAAGTATAGTTAACAATTTGTAATTATCAGTTCTAAAATGTTTATTTGAAAATTTTAAATTCACAACTTCAAATTGAAGTATAGTTAACAATTTGTAATTATTAGTTCTAAATTGTTTATTTGAGAATTTCAAATTCACAACTTCAAATTGAAGTTTAGTTAACAATTTGTAATTATCAGTTCTAAATTGTTTATTTGAGAATTTCAAATTTACAACTTCAAATTGAAGTATAGTTAACAATTTGTAATTATTAATTCTAAATTGTTTATTTGAGAATTTCAAATTCACAACTTCAAATTGAAGTATAGTTAATAACTTGAAATTATTAATTCTAAATTGTTTATTTGAGAATTTTAAATTCACAACTTCAAATTGAAGTATAGTTAACAATTTGTAATTATTAGTTCTAAATTGTTTATTTGAGAATTTCAAATTCACAACTTCAAATTGAAGTATAGTTAATAATTTGAAATTATTAATTCTAAATTGTTATTTGAGAATTTCAAATTCACAACTTCAAATTGAAGTATAGTTAACAATTTGTAATTATTAGTTCTAAATTATTTATTTGAGAATTTCAAATTCACAACTTCAAATTAAAGTATAGTTAACAATTTGTAATTATTAATTCTAAATTGTTTATTTGAGAATTTCAAATTCACAACTTCAAATTGAAGTATAGTTAACAATTTGTAATTATTAATTCTAAATTGTTTATTTGAGAATTTCAAAATCACAACTTTAAATTGAAGTATATTTAACAATTTGTAATTATTAATACTAAATTGTTTATTTGAGAATTTCAAATTCACAACTTCAAATTGAAGTATATTTAACAATTTGTAATTATTAATTCTAACTTGTTTATTTGAGAATTTCAAATTCACAACTTCAAATTGAAGTATACTGAATAATTTGAAATTATTAATTCTAAATAGTTTATTTGAGAGTTTCAAATTCACAACTTCAAATTAAAGTATAGTTAACAATTTGTAATTATTAATTCTAAATGTTTTATTTGAGAATTTCAAATTCACAACTTCAAATTGAAGTATAGTTAATAATTTGAAATTATTAATTCTAAATAGTTTATTTGAGAGTTTCAAATTCACAACTTCAAATTGAAGTATAGTTAACAATTTGTAATTTTAATTCTAAATTGTTTATTTGAGAATTTCAAATTCACAACTTCAAATTGAAATATAGTTAACAATTTGTAATTATCAGTTCTAAATTGTTTATTTGAGATTTTCAAATTCACAACTTCAAATTAAAGTATAGTTAACAATTTGTAATTATTAGTTCTAAAATGTTTATTTGAGAATTTCAAATTCACAACATCAAATTGAAGTATAGTTAACAATTTGTAATTATTAATTCTAAATTGTTTATTTGAGAATTTCAAATTCACAACTTCAAATTGAAGTATAGTTAACAATTTGTAATTATTAATTATAAATTGTTTATTTGAGAATTTCAAATTCACAACTTCAAATTGAAGTATAGTTAACAATTTGTAATTATTAATTCTAAATTGTTTATTTGAGAATTTCAAATTCACAACTTCAAATTAAAGTATAGGTAAAATTTGTAATTATCAGTTCTAAATTGTTTATTTGAGATTTTCAAATTCACAACTTCAAATTGAAGTATAGTTAACAATTTGTAATTATCAGTTCTAAATTGTTTATTTGAGAATTTCAAATTCACAACTTCAAATTGAAGTATAGTTAATAATTTGAAATTATTAATTCTAAATAGTTTATTGAGAGTTTCAAATTCACAACTTCAAATTGAAGTAAAGTTAACAATTTGTTATTATTAATTCTAAATTGTTTATTTGAGAATTTCAAATTTACAACTTCAAATTGAAGTATAGTTAATAATTTGAAATTATTAATTCAAAAATGTTTATTTGAAAATTTTAAATTCACAACTTCAAATTGAAGTATAGTTAATAATTTGAAATTATTAATTCTAAATAGTTTATTTGAGAGTTTCAAATTCACAACTTCAAATTGAAGTATAGTTAACAATTTGTAATTATCAGTTCTAAATTGTTTATTTGAGAATTTCAAATTCACAACTTCAAATTGAAGTATAGTTAACAATTTGTAATTATTAGTTCTAAATTGTTTATTTGAGAATTTTAAATTCACAACTTCAAATTGAAGTATAGTTAACAATTTGTAATTATTAGTTCTAAATTGTTTATTTGAGAATTTCAAATTCACAACTTCAAATTGAACTATAATTAATAATTTGAAATTATGAATTCTAAATTGTTATTTGAGAATTTCAAATTCACAACTTCAAATTGAAGTATAGTTAACAATTTGTAATTATTAGTTCTAAATTGTTTATTTGAGAATTTCAAATTCACAACTTCAAATTGAAGTATAGTTAACACTTTGTAATTATTAATTCTAAATTGTTTATTTGAGAATTTCAAATTCACAACTTCAAATTGAAGTATATTTAATAATTTGAAATTATTAATTCTAAATTGTTCATTTGAGAATTTCAAATTCACAACTTCAAATTGAAGTATAGTTAACAATTTGTAATTATCAGTTCAAAAATGTTTATTTGAAAATTTCAAATTCACAACTTCAAATTGAAGTATAGTTAACAATTTGTAATTATCAGTTCTAAATTGCTTATTTGAGAATTTCAAATTCACAACTTCAAATTGAAGTTTAGTTAACAATTTGCAATTATCAGTTCTAAATTGTTTATTTGAGAATTTCAAATTTACAACTTCAAATTGAAGTATAGTTAATAATTTGTAATTATCAGTTCTAAATTGTTTATTTGAGAATTTCAAATTCACAACTTCAAATTGAAGTATAGTTAATAACTTGAATTATTAATTCTAAATTGTTCATTTGAGAAATTCAAATTCACAACTTCAAATTGAAGTATAGTTAATAATTTGAAATTATTAATTCTAAATTGTTTATTTGAGAATTTCAAATTCACAACTTCAAATTGAAGTATAGTTAATAATTTGTAATTATTAATTCTAAATTGTTTATTTGAGTATTTCAAATTCACAACTTCAAATTGAAGTATATTTAAAACAATTTGTAATTATTAATTCTAAATTGTTTATTTGAGAATTTCAAATTCACAACTTCAAATTAAACGTATAGTTAATAACTTTGTAATTATTAATTCTAAATTGTTTATTTGAGAATTTCAAATTCACAACTTCAAATTGAAGTATAGTTAACAATTTGTAATTATTAGTTCTAAATTGTTTATTTGAGAATTTCAAATTCACAACTTCAAATTGAAGTATAGTTAACAATTTGTAATTATTAGTTCTAAATTGTTTATTTGAGAATTTCAAATTCACAACTTCAAATTGAAGTATATTTAATAATTTGAAATTATTAATTCTAAATTGTTTATTTGAGAATTTCAAATTCACAACTTCAAATTGAAGTATAGTTAACAATTTGTAATTATCAGTTCTAAATTGTTTATTTGAAAATTTTAAATTCACAACTTCAAATTGAAGTATAGTTAACAATTTGTAATTATCAGTTCTAAATTGTTTATTTGAAAATTTTAAATTCACAACTTCAAATTGAAGTATAGTTAACAATTTGTAATTATTAATTCTAAATTGTTTATTTGAAAATTTCAAATTCACAACTTCAAATTGAAGTATAGTTAATAATTTGAAATTATTAATTCTAAATTGTTTATTTGAGAATTTCAAATTCACAACTTCAAATTGAAGTACAGTTAATAACTTGAAATTATTAATTCTAAATTGTTTATTTGAGAATTTCAAATTCACAACTTCAAATTGAAGTATAGTTAACAATTTGTAATTATTAATTCTAAATTGTTTATTTGAGAATTTCAAATTCACAACTTCAAATTGAAGTATAGTTAACAATTTGTAATTTTTAATTCTAAATTGTTTATTTGAGAATTTCAAATTCAAACTTCAAATTGAAGTATAGTTAACAATTTGTAATTATCAGTTCTAAATTGTTTATTTGAGATTTTCAAATTCATAACTTCAAATTGAAGTATAGTTAACAATTTGTAATTATCAGTTCTAAATTGTTTATTTGAGAATTTCAAATTCACAACTTCAAATTGAAGTATAGTTAACAATTTGTATTTATTAATTCTAAATTGTTTATTTGAGAATTTCAAATTCACAACTTCAAATTGAAGTATATTTAATAATTTGAAATTATTAATTCTAAATTGTTTATTTGAGAATTTTAAATTCACAACTTCAAATTAAAATATAGTTAATAATTTGAAATTATTAATTCTAAATTGTTATTTGAGAATTTCAAATTCACAACTTTAAATTGAAGTATAGTTAACAATTTGTAATTATTAGTTCTAAATTGTTTATTTGAGAATTTCAAATTCACAACTTCAAATTGAAGTATAGTTAACACTTTGTAATTATTAATTCTAAATTGTTAATTTGAGAATTTCAAATTCACAACTTTAAATTGAAGTATAGTTAACAATTTGTAATTATTAGTTCTAAATTGTTTATTTGAGGATTTCAAATTCACAACTTCAAATTGAAGTATAGTTAACACTTTGTAATTATTAATTCTAAATTGTTAATTTGAGAGTTTCAAATTCACAACTTCAAATTGAAGTATATTTAATAATTTGAAATTATTAATTCTAAATTGTTTATTTGAGAATTTCAAATTCACAACTTCAAATTGAAGTATAGTTAACAATTTGTAATTATCAGTTCTAAAATGTTTATTTGAAAATTTTAAATTTACAACTTCAAATTGAAGTATAGTTAACAATTTGTAATTAGTTCTAAATTGTTTATTTGAGTTTCAAATTCACAACTTCAAATTGAAGTATAGTTAACAATTTGTAATTATTAGTTCTAAATTGTTAATTTGAGAATTTCAAATTCACAACTTCAAATTGAAGTATATTTAATAATTTGAAATTATTAATTCTAAATTGTTTATTTGAGAATTTCAAATTCACAACTTCAAATTGAAGTATAGTTAACAATTTGTAATTATCAGTTCTAAAATGTTTATTTGAAAATTTTAAATTTACAACTTCAAATTGAAGTATAGTTAACAATTTGTAATTATTAGTTCTAAATTGTTTATTTGAGAATTTCAAATGCACAACTTCAAATTGAAGTATAATTAACAATTTCTAATTATTAGTTCTAAATTGTTTATTTGAGAATTTCAAATTCACAACTTCAAATTGAAGTATAGTTAATAATTTGAAATTATTAATTCTAAATTGTTATTTGAAAATTTCAAATTCACAACTTCAAATTGAAGTATAGTTAATAATTTGAAATTATTAATTCTAAATTGTTTATTTGAGAATTTCAAATTCACAACTTCAAATTGAAGTATAGTTAATAACTTGAAATTATTAATTTAAATTGTTTATTTGAGAATTTCAAATTCACAACTTCAAATTGAAGTATAATTAATAATTTGAAATTATTAATTCTAAATTGTTATTTGAGAATTTCAAATTCACAACTTCAAATTGAAGTATAGTTAACAATTTGTAATTATTAGTTCTAAATTATTTATTTGAGAATTTCAAAATCACAACTTCAAATTGAAGTATAGTCAACAATTTGTAATTATCAGTTCTAAATTGTTTATTTGATATTTTCAAAATCACAACTTCAAATTGAAGTACAGTTAACAATTTGTAATTATCAGTTCTAAATTGTTTATTTGAGAATTTCAAATTCACAACTTCAAATTGAAGTATAGTTAACAATTTGTAATTATTAATTCTAAATTGTTTATTTGAGAATTTCAAATTCACAACTTCAAATTGAAGTATATTTAATAATTAGAAATTATTAATTCTAAATTGTTTATTTGAGAATTTCAAATTCACAACTACAAATTGAAGTATAGTTAATAATTTGTAATTATTAATGCTAAATAGTTTATTTGTTAGTTTCAAATTCACAACTTCAAATTGAAGTATAGTTAACAATTTGTAATTATTAATTCTAAATTGTTCATTTAAGAATTTCAACATCACAACTTCAAATTGAAGTATAGTTAACAATTTGTAATTATTAATTCTAAATTGTTTATTTGAGCATTTCAAATTCACAACTTCAAATTGAAGTATAGTTAACAATTTGTAATTTTAATTCTAAATTGTTTATTTGAGAACTTCAAATTCCAAACTTCAAATTGAAGTATAGTTAACAATTTGTAATTATTAATTCTAAATTGTTTATTTGAGATTTTCAAATTCACAACTTCAAATTGAAGTATAGTTAACAATTTGTAATTATTAATTCTAAATTGTTTATTTGAGAATTTCAAATTCACAACTTCAAATTGAAGTATAGTTAATAATTTGTAATTATTAATTCTAAATTGTTTATTTGAGAATTTCAAATTCACAACTTCAAATTGAAGTATAGTTAATAACTTGTAATTATTAATTCTAAATTGTTTATTTGAGAATTTCAAATACACAACTTCAAATTGAAGTATAGTTAACAATTTGTAATTATTAATTCTAAATTGTTTATTTGAGAATTTCAAATTCACAACTTCAAATTGAAGTATAGTTAACAATTTGTAATTATTAATTCTAAATTGTTTATTTGAGAATTTCAAATTCACAACTTCAAATTGAAGTATAGTTAACAATTTGTAATTATTAATTCTAAATTGTTTATTTGAGAATTTCAAATTCACAACTTCAAATTGAAGTATAGTTAACAATTTGTAATTATTAGTTCTAAATTGTTTATTTGAGAATTTTAAATTCACAACTTCAAATTGAAGTATAGTTAACAATTAGTAATTATCAATTCTAAATTGTTTATTTGAGAATTTCAAATTCACAACTTCAAATTGAAGTATATTAATAATTTGAAATTATTAATTTAAATTGTTATTTGAGAATTTCAAATTCACAACTTCAAATTGAAGTATAGTTAACAATTTGTAATTATTAGTTCTAAATTGTTTATTTGAGAATTTCAAATTCACAACTTCAAATTGAAGTATAGTTAACAATTTGTAATTATTAATTCTAAATTGTTTATTTGAGAATTTCAAATTCACAACTTCAAATTGAAGTATATTAATAATTTGAAATTATTAATTCTAAATTGTTTATTTGAGAATTTCAAATTCACAACTTCAAATTGAAGTATAGTTAACAATTTGTAATTATTAGTTCTAAATTGTTTATTTGAGAATTTCAAATTCACAACTTCAAATTGAAGTATAGTTAACACTTTGTAATTATTAATTCTAAATTGTTTATTTGAGAATTTCAAATTCACAACTTCAAATTGAAGTATATTTAATAATTTGAAATTATTATTAATTCTAAATTGTTTATTTGAGAATTTCAAATTCACAACTTCAAATTGAAGTATAGTTAACAATTAGTAATTATCAGTTCAAAATGTTTATTTGAAAATTTTAAATTCACAACTTCAAATTGAAGTATAGTTAATAATTTGTAATTATTAGTTCTAAATTGTTTATTTGAGAATATCAAATTCACAACTTCAAATTGAAGTTTAGTTAACAATTTGAAATTATTAATTCTAAATTGTTTATTTGAGAATTTCAAATTCACAACTTTAAATTGAAGTATAGTTAATAACTTGAAATTATTAATTCTAAATTGTTTATTTGAGAATTTCAAATTCACAACTTCAAATTGAAGTATAGTTAACAATTTGTAATTATTAATTTAAATTGTTTATTTGAGAATTTCAAATTCACAACTTCAAATTGAAGTATAGTTAACAATTTGTAATTATTAATTCTAAATTGTTTATTTGAGAATTTCAAATTCACAACTTTAAATTGAAGTATAGTTAATAATTTGAAATTATTAATTCTAAATTGTTTATTTGAGAATTTCAAATTCACAACTTCAAATTGAAGTATAGTTAATAATTTGAAATTATTAATTCAAAATTGTTTATTTGAGAATTTCAAATTCACAACTACAAATTGAAGTATAGTTAATAATTTGTAATTATTAATGCTAAATAGTTTATTTGATAGTTTCAAATTCACAACTTCAAATTGAAGTATAGTTAACAATTTGTAATTATTAATTCTAAATTGTTTATTTGAGAATTTCAACATCACAACTTCAAATTGAAGTCTAGTTAGCAATTTGTAATTATTAATTCTAAATTGTTTATTTGAGCATTTCAAATTCACAACTTCAAATTGAAGTATAGTTAACAATTTGTAATTTTAATTCTAAATTGTTTATTTGAGAATTTCAAATTCCAAACTTCAAATTGAAGTATAGTTAACAATTTGTAATTATCAGTTCTAAATTGTTTATTTGAGATTTTCAAATTCACAACTTCAAATTGAAGTAAAGTTAACAATTTGTAATTATCAGTTCTAAATTGTTTATTTGAGAATTTCAAATTCACAACTTCAAATTGAAGTATAGTTAACAATTTGTAATTATTAATTTAAATTGTTTATTTGAGAATTACAAATTCACAACTTCAAATTGAAGTATAGTTAATAATTTGAAATTATTAATTCTAAATTGTTTATTTGAGAATTTCAAATTCACAACTTCAAATTGAAGTATAGTTAATAATTTGAAATTATTAATTCTAAATAGTTTATTTGAGAGTTTCAAATTCACAACTTCAAATTGAAGTATAGTTAACAATTTGTAATTATTAATTCTAAATTGTTTATTTGAGAATTTCAACATCACAACTTCAAATTGAAGTATAGTTAATAATTTGAAATTATTAATTCTAAATAGTTTATTTGAGAGTTTCAAATTCACAACTTCAAATTGAAGTATAGTTAACAATTTGTAATTATCGGTTCTAAATTGTTTATTTGAGAATTTCAAATTCACAACTTCAAATTGAAGTATAGTTAACAATTTGTAATTATTAGTTCTAAATTGTTTATTTGAGAATTTTAAATTCACAACTTCAAATTGAAGTATAGTTAACAATTTGTAATTATTAGTTCTAAATTGTTTATTTGAGAATTTCAAATTCACAACTTCAAATTGAAGTGTAATTAATCATTTGAAATTATTAATTCTAAATTGTTATTTGAGAATTTCAAATTCACAACTTCAAACTGAAGTATAGTTAACAATTTGTAATTATTAGTTCTAAATTGTTTATTTGAGAATTTCAAATTCACAACTTCAAATTGAAGCATAGTTAACACTTTGTAATTATTAATTCTAAATTGTTTATTTGAGAATTTCAAATTCACAACTACAAATTGAAGTATATTTAATAATTTGAAATTATTAATTCTAAATTGTTTATTTGAGAATTTCAAATTCACAACTTCAAATTGAAGTATAGTTAACAATTAGTAATTATCAGTTCAAAATGTTTATTTGAAAATTTTAATTCACAACTTCAAATTGAAGTATAGTTAACAATTTGTAATTATTAGTTCTAAATTGTTTATTTGAGAATTTCAAATTCACAACTTCAAATTGAAGTTTAGTTAACAATTTGTAATTATAAGTTCTAAATTGTTTATTTGAGAATTTCAAATTCACAACTTCAAATTGAAGTATAGTTAACAATTTGTAATTATTAATTCTAAATTGTTTATTTGAGAATTTCAAATTCACAACTTCAAATTGAAGTATAGTTAATAACTTGAAATTATTAATTCTAAATTGTTTATTTGAGAATTTCAAATTCACAACTTTAAATTGAAGTATAGTTAATAACTTGAAATTATTAATTCTAAATTGTTTATTTGAGAATTTCAAATTCACAACTTCAAATTGAAGTATAGTTAACAATTTGTAATTATTAATTCTAAATTGTTTATTTGAGAATTTTAAATTCACAACTTCAAATTGAAGTATAGTTAACAATTTGTAATTATTAATTCTAAATTGTTTATTTGAGAATTTCAAATTCACAACTTCAAATTGACGTATAGTTAATAACTTGAAATTATTAATTCTAAATTGTTTATTTGAGAATTTCAAATTCACAACTTCAAATTGAAGTATAGTTAACAATTTGTAATTATTAGTTCTAAATTGTTTATTTGAGAATTTTAAATTCACAACTTCAAATTGAAGTATAGTTAACAATTTGTAATTATTAGTTCTAAATTGTTTATTTGAGAATTTCAAATTCACAACTTCAAATTGAAGTATAATTAATAATTTGAAATTATTAATTCTAAATTGTTATTTGAGAATTTCAAATTCACAACTTCAAATTGAAGTATAGTTAACAATTTGTAATTATTAGTTGTTAATTGTTTATTTGAGAATTTCAAATTCACAACTTCAAATTGAAGCATAGTTAACACTTTGTAATTATTAATTCTAAATTGTTTATTTGAGAATTTCAAATTCACAACTTCAAATTAAAGTATATTTAATAATTTGAAATTATTAATTCTAAATTGTTTATTTGAGAATTTCAAATTCACAACTTCAAATTGAAGTATAGTTAACAATTTGTAATTTTTCAGTTCTAAATGTTTATTTGAAAATTTTAAATTCACAACTTCAAATTGAAGTATAGTTAATAATTTGAAATTATTAATTCTAAATAGTTTATTTCAGAGTTTCAAATTCACAACTTCAAATTGAAGTATAGTTAACAATTTGTAATTATTAGTTCTAAATTGTTTATTTGAAAATTTCAAATTCACAACTTCAAATTGAAGTATAGTTAACAATTTGTAATTATTAGTTTTAAATTGTTTATTTGAGAATTTTAAATTCACAACTTCAAATTGAAGTAAAGTTAACAATTTGTAATTATCAGTTCTAAATTGTTTATTTGAGAATTTCAAATTCACAACTTCAAATTGAAGTATAGTTAACAATTTGTAATTATTAATTCTAAATTGTTTATTTGAGAATTACAAATTCACAACTTCAAATTGAAGTATAGTTAATAATTTGAAATTATTAATTCTAAATTGTTTATTTGAGAATTTCAAATTCACAACTTCAAATTGAAGTATAGTTAATAATTTGAATTATTAATGCTAAATAGTTTATTTGATAGTTTCAAATTCACAACTTCAAATTGAAGTATAGTTAACAATTTGTAATTATTAATTTAAATTGTTTATTTGAGAATTTCAACATCACAACTTCAAATTGAAGTATAGTTAACAATTTGTAATTATTAATTCTAAATTGTTTATTTGAGCATTTCAAATTCACAACTTCAAATTGAAGTATAGTTAACAATTTGTAATTTTAATTCTAAATTGTTTATTTGAGAATTTAAAATTTCCCAAACTTCAAATTGAAGTATAGTTAACAATTTGTAATTATCAGTTCTAAATTGTTTATTTGAGATTTTCAAATTCACAACTTCAAATTGAAGTATAGTTAACAATTTGTAATTATCAGTTCTAAATTGTTTATTTGAGAATTTCAAATTCACAACTTCAAATTGAAGTATAGTTAACAATTTGTAATTATTAATTCTATATTGTTTATTTGAGAATTACAAATTCACAACTTCAAATTGAAGTATAGTTAATAATTTGAAATTATTAATTCTAAATTGTTTATTTGAGAATTTCAAATTCACAACTTCAAATTGAAGTATAGTTAATAATTTGAAATTATTAATTCTAAATAGTTTATTTGAGAGTTTTAAATTCACAACTTCAAATTGAAGTATAGTTAACAATTTGTAATTATTAATTCTAAATTGTTTATTTGAGAATTTCAACATTCACAACTTCAAATTGAAGTATAGTTAATAATTTGTAATTATTAGTTCTAAATGTTTATTTGAAAATTTTTCAAATTCACAACTTCAAATTGAAGTATAGTTAACAATTTGTAATTATCAGTTCTAAATTGTTTATTTGAGAATTTCAAATTCACAACTTCAAATTGAAGTATAGTTAACAATTTGTAATTATTAGTTCTAAATTGTTTATTTGAGAATTTCAAATTCACAACTTCAAATTGAAGTATAGTTAACAATTTGTAATTATTAGTTCTAAATTGTTTATTTGAGAATTTCAAATTCACAACTTCAAATTGAAGTATAGTTAATCAATTTGAAATTATTAATTCTAAATTGTTTATTTGAGAATTTCAAATTCACAACTTCAAATTGAAGTATAGTTAACAATTTGTAATTTTTAAAGTTCTAAATTGTTTATTTGAGAATTTCAAATTCACAACTTCAAATTGAAGTATAGTTAACAATTTGTAATTATCAGTTCTAAATTGTTTATTTGAAAATTTCAAATTCACAACTTCAAATTGAAGTATAGTTAACAATTTGTAATTATTAATTCTAAATTGTTTATTTGAGAATTTCAAATTCACAACTTCAAATTGAAGTATAGTTAACAATTTGTAATTTTAATTCTAAATTGTTTATTTGAGAATTTCAAATTCCAAACTTCAAATTGAAGTATAGTTAACAATTTGTAATTATCAGTTCTAAATTTTTTATTTGAGATTTTCAAATTCATAACTTCAAATTGAAGTTACCAATTTGTAATTATCAGTTCTAAATTGTTTATTTGAGAATTTCAAATTCACAACTTCAAATTGAAGTATAGTTAACAATTTGTATTTATTAATTCTAAATTGTTTATTTGAGAATTTCAAATTCACAACTTCAAATTAAAGTATAGTTAATAATTTGAAATTTTTAATTCTAATTTGTTTATTTGAGAATTTTAAATTCACAACTTCAAATTGAAGTATAGTTAATAATTTGAAATTATTAATTCTAAATTGTTATTTGAGAATTTCAAATTCACAACTTTAAATTGAAGTATAGTTAACAATTTGTAATTATTAGTTCTAAATTGTTTATTTGAGAATTTCAAATTCACAACTTCAAATTGAAGTATAGTTAACACTTTGTAATTATTAATTCTAAATTGTTAATTTGAGAATTTCAAATTCACAACTTTAAATTGAAGTATAGTTAACAATTTGTATTTATTAGTTCTAAATTGTTTATTTGAGGATTTCAAATTCACAACTTCAAATTGAAGTATAGTTAACACTTTGTAATTATTAATTCTAAATTGTTAATTTGAGAGTTTCAAATTCACAACTTCAAATTGAAGTATATTTAATAATTTGAAATTATTAATTCTAGATTGTTTATTTGAGAATTTCAAATTCACAACTTCAAATTGAAGTATAGTTAACAATTTGTAATTATCAGTTCTAAAATGTTTATTTGAAAATTTTAAATTTAGAACTTCAAATTGAAGTATAGTTAACAATTTGTAATTATTAGTTCTAAATTGTTTATTTGAGAATTTCAAATTCACAACTTCAAATTGAAGTATAGTTAACAATTTGTAATTATTAGTTCTAAATTGTTAATTTGAGAATTTCAAATTCACAACTTCAAATTGAAGTATATTTAATAATTTGAAATTATTAATTCTAAATTGTTTATTTGAGAATTTCAAATTCACAACTTCAAATTGAAGTATAGTTAACAATTTGTAATTATCAGTTCTAAAATGTTTATTTGAAAATTTTAAATTTACAACTTCAAATTGAAGTATAGTTAACAATTTGTAATTATTAGTTCTAAATTGTTTATTTGAGAATTTCAAATTCACAACTTCAAATTGAAGTATAGTTAACAATTTGTAATTATTAGTTCTAAATTGTTTATTTGAGAATTTCAAATTCACAACTTCAAATTGAAGTATAGTTAATAATTTGAAATTATTAATTTTAATTGTTATTTGAAAATTTCAAATTCACAACTTCAAATTGAAGTATAGTTAATAATTTGAAATTATTAATTCTAAATTGTTTATTTGAGAATTTCAAATTCACAACTTCAAATTGAAGTATAGTTAATAACTTGAAATTATTAATTCTAAATTGTTTATTTGAGAATTTCAAATTCACAACTTCAAATTGAAGTATAGTTAACAATTGGTAATTATTAATTCTAAATTGTTTATTTGAGAATTTCAAATTCACAACTTCAAATTGAAGTATAGTTAACAATTTGTAATTTTTAATTCTAAATTGTTTATTTGAGAATTTCAAATTCCAAACTTCAAATTGAAGTATAGTTAACAATTTGTAATTATCAGTTCTTAATCACGAAAATGTATCTCAAACTGCTATGGAAGAAAACACCGTCGAAGAAAAGGACACCGAAACCATTAAGAACAAAACAAGAAACATATTGCTATCCAAACCATCAGAAGAAACGTGGAAAGTGGTACAAAAAAAAAAGAATGCGACAAGAAAACATAGACCAGAATCAATAGTTATCCAAACAAACAAAGAAAAATATAAAGAACACTTACAAATAGTAAAGGAAACTATTAAAACAAACGCCGATTTTGCCTATGTAGAAAGCCTAAGAAAGACAGCAAAGGGGCACATACTTATAAACCTCACAGAAGGGCAACAAAGTAAAGACATGCGCAAGAAACTGGCAGACAAACTTGACCCGAAGACGGTTCAACCAACGACGGGATCTAAGAGATTCTTTGCCATACGAAACATAGAGGGCGAAGTGACAAAGGAAGAAGTATTAACAGACATCCAAAAAACCGTAGCGGTGGGCGAGATTAAGGTATTGGACCTGCGGCCCTACTATAGAGGTACGCAGATAGCACGAGTAATGGCAATTGGAGCAGCTGGAGACACGCTACAAAACATGCCCAGCATTAGAATCGGCATTATAAACAAATGTAATATCAGAGAAGAACGGCTAGAAACAAGATGTCAACGATGCTGGGACACAGGCCATAAGGCAGAAAACTGCCAAAAGGAAGATAGGTCCCGAAACTGCCTCAAATGCACCAAAGAGGGACACTTTGCAAAAGACTGCAAAGAACCGACACCATTTTGTCTAAAGTGTCAAAAAGAGGGACATAGAACTACCAGCAGAGACTGCCCAGAAACCAAAAAAAGCCAAGCAGAACTAACGACAATCTGCTGGAACTGCAATAAACAAGGACACGTTTGGAAGAATTGCTTAGAAACAAGATCGTGTGGAGGACCCGAAAATCGCATAATGGGTCATAAAGTAATCCAACTAAACCTCCACAGGGCAAGAGCAGCCCAAGACCTACTACTTCATAACATCGGAAGCATAGGTTACAAGATGGCGCTAGTAAGCGAACCACACAAAACCAACGAACAAGGATGGTTGGCGGACACACGGGGAACGGCAGCTATCTTCGCCCCACGACAAACCATGATCACCAGATGGGGCAGCGGTAGGGGGTACTGCTGGGCACAAATTGAGGACATAATCTACTACAGCTGCTACTACCCCCCAAACGAATCCCTACAGCAGTTCGAAGCCGACCTTGCCGAACTAAGGCAAAATGTCAATTTGCAAACCCTCCCAACCATCATAGCCGGAGATTTCAACGCAAAGGCACCGGAGTGGGGGGAACATAGAAATGATACAAGAGGCGAAATGGTCTGTGAACTACTGGCAGAACTAGACATGCAGGTATGTAATACTGGCAACGAACCCACATTCCATCGGGGTAACTCGTCCTCGATTATTGACATAACGGTAGCAAAAACATCTGCATATCGTAGGATTACAAACTGGAGGGTTTCGGAGGAAGAAACCCTAAGCGACCACGCTTGCATAGTTTTTACTGTCGATAAAAACAGACCCCTTGACACACCAATACCCCCACAAGGGTGGGCAGCAAGGAAAATAGATAAACACAGGATGCTCCAAGCGATAAAAAACCACATCAGCGGACAGAATATAACTACACCGAAAGACCTAAACGACGCCATCGCTAAGATCTGCGACCAATGTATGCCGCGTAGGCGAGGCCCTATGAAAGGACGGGCAGCTTACTGGTGGAATGACGACATCGCGAGACTACGCAGAGAATGCCTCATGGCAAAAAGAAGATTTCAGCGTAAGCGATCTAGGCGAGGCTACGACCAAGCAAGAGAAGAAGAAACGGCAGCTAAGAACTCTAAAAAAGAACTCGCGAAAGCGATCAAACTGAGCAAGAAGGCACACTGGGACAGTGTCATCGGAGAGGTGGATAAAGACGTGTGGGGAATGGGTTACAAGATAGTAACAAAAAGGCTCGGAAGACCAAATATCCCCGGTCTTACCCCACATAGAATACGCAATATTGTGGACACCCTATTCCCCCAACACCCCATCATAGAGACAGATAGACAAATAGTTCCGCAAAACGACATAGAACTTTTCACCCTGAAAGAACTTAAAGCGGCTACACAAAAAACTCCCAACAACAAAGCACCAGGCCCAGATGGGGTTCCATCAGTAATAATTAAAAGTATAGCCGAAAACTGTCCGGAAGACCTACTCAATGTGTATAACAACTGCCTTAGGAACGGTAAATATCCGGCACAATGGAAGAGAGCGAAACTGGTTTTATTGAGGAAAGGAGACAAGCCATTGGAACTGCCAAGCTCATATCGGCCAATTTGTCTTCTTGACGAGATAGGCAAGCTCTTTGAAAGGCTGATAGTTAAGAGGCTTCAAGATGAAGTAGACATAACAGATGGACTTGCGCCAAACCAATATGGCTTCCGAAGAGGCTACTCTACAACGGATGCACTTAAATACACCACAGAAGCAATCAAACAAGCGAGAGAAGGTACCTGGCGAACTCGCAAACTGGTCGCAGTAGTAACGGTTGACGTGAAAACGCCTTTAACTCCGTTAAATGGAGCAACATACTGGCGCGCTAAAAATAGGAAGATAAAAGCGTATCTTCTGAATTTGTTGACAGATTACCTATCTGATAGGAAACTCGAAATTCATGAAGCGGCATTAACCGAGACACTCAACATCACAAGTGGTGGCACAGGGTCGGTACTGGGCCCGACACTATGGAATATTTCATACGATGAGGTCCTTAGGATGCACACACCACCCGGTGCCACTCTCGTGGGTTTTGCTGACGACATCACCATCATAGCGTCAGCAAGACAAGCACACGATCTCGATGAAATTGTAAATACCACGCTGAACATGCTGCAAACATGGATGACTGAACACGGATTACAAATGGTGCCGGAGAAGACCGAAGCACTGCTGGCAATCGGAAAGAAAACCTCCAACAACAAACTTCATGGTTGGAGGAGAATATAATCCCGCAAGAAACATTGGTGAGTTTGGGCTTGACCTTAGACAAACACCCAAACTATAAGGCTCACCTGCAGAAGGTTGCAACTAGGGCAGGTAACATACTCGCGGCGCTCCAAAAACTGATGCCGAACCTGAATGGCCCTAAGAGCAGTAGAAGGAAATTGTACAGCTCGGTAGTTCACTCCGTCCTCCTATACGGAGCGCCGATTTGGTGGAAAGCTATGCGCGTCGAAGCCTACCGAAACATCATAGCAAAGGTCCAGAGGAGAGCTGCAATCAGAACAGCCAGCGCGTATCGAACGGTATCAGAAAACGCGGTCCTTGTGATAGCTGGAACCATGCCTATCGACCTTCAGGCTCAAGCACGATATCGAACACACGAAAAGCAAGACAGAAAGATGGTAGCAAACGATTTGATGCAGCAATGGCAGACCAGGTGGGACAACGACAACAAAGGTAGATGGACGTACACCCTGATTGCTAACCTCCAAACATGGACTGACAGAAAACATGGAGAGATCGAGTTCCATCTGACCCAGGTTTTGACAGGTCACGGGTGTTTCAACCATTATTTATGTAGAATGGGGCTGAGAGAGTCAGCCAAATGCAGCTACTGCGAACACGACGACACAGCGAGCCACACTATGTTCACCTGCGAACAGTGGGGAAACGATCGGATACTTCTGTACAACAAACTGGCCAAAACACTGACACCGGGCAACATAATAGATACAATGCTCGAAGATCAACAAAAATGGGACGATATAACAACATATATACAAAAGATCATGCGCCAAAAAAAAGCAGACGAGCGAGAAACACAAGGATAAAATACATATACAACTGGACATGGAAAAAAAAACTAGTACAACTAACACCAAATGCGTCAAATCAATAGGAGTGGCGAAGAACTGTCGAAAGACAAATACCACACTCCTAAAGTTCTCTAGAGAGGAGGGGGAAGTTTTTAGTCGGTAAGAATCCGGCATAACCACCCCGGTAGACCTGGGGGTGGTACCTATGCAAGGTTTTTAACCCCCTCCCAACGCACGCAAAAAAAAAAAAAAATTATCAGTTCTAAATTGTTTATTTGAGATTTTCAAATTCATAACTTCAAATTGAAGTATAGTTAACAATTTGAAATTATCAGTTCTAAATTGTTTATTTGAGAATTTCAAATTCACAACTTCAAATTGAAGTATAGTTAAAATTTGTAATTATTAATTCTAAATTGTTTATTTGAGAATTTCAAATTCACAACTTCAAATTAAAGTATATTTAATAATTTGAAATTATTAATTATAAATTGTTTATTTGAGAATTTTAAATTCACAACTTCAAATTGAAGTATAGTTAATAATTTGAAGTTATTAATTCTAAATTGTTATTTGAGAATTTCAAATTCACAACTTTAAATTGCAGTATAGTTAACAATTTGTAATTATTAGTTCTAAATTGTTTATTTGAGAATTTCAAATTCACAACTTCAAATTGAAGTATAGTTAACACTTTGTAATTATTAATTCTAAATTGTTAATTTGAGAATTTCAAATTCACAACTTTAAATTGAAGTATAGTTAACAATTTGTAATTATTAGTTCTAAATTGTTTATTTGAGAATTTCAAATTCACAACTTCAAATTGAAGTATAGTTAACACTTTGTAATTATTAATTCTAAATTGTTAATTTGAGAATTTTAAATTCACAACTTCAAATTGAAGTATATTTAATAATTTGAAATTATTAATTCTAAATTGTTTATTTGAGAATTTCAAATTCACAACTTCAAATTGAAGTATAGTTAACAATTTGTAATTATCAGTTCTAAAATGTTTATTTAAAATTTTAAATTTACAACTTCAAATTGAAGTATAGTTAACAATTTGTAATTAGTTCTAAATTGTTTATTTGAGAATTTCAAATTCACAACTTCAAATTGAAGTATAGTTAACAATTTGTAATTATTAGTTCTAAATTGTTAATTTGAGAATTTCAAATTCACAACTTCAAATTGAAGTATATTTAATAATTTGAAATTATTAATTCTAAATTGTTTATTTGAGAATTTCAAATTCACAACTTCAAATTGAAGTATAGTTAACAATTTGTAATTATTAGTTCTAAATTGTTTATTTGAGAATTTCAAATTCACAACTTTAAATTGAAGTATAGTTAACAATTTGTAATTATTAATTCTAAATTGTTAATTTGAGAATTTCAAATTCACAACTTTAAATTGAAGTATAGTTAACAATTTGTAATTATTAGTTCTAAATTGTTTATTTGAGAATTTCAAATTCACAACTTCAAATTAAAGTATAGCTAACAATTTGTAATTATCAGTTCTAAATTATTTATTTGAGAATTTTAAATTCACAACTTCAAATTGATGTATAGTTAACAATTTGTAATTATCAGTTCTAAATTATTTATTTGTGAATTTCAAATTCACAACTTCAAATTGAAGTATAGTTAACAATTTGTAATTATTAATTCTAAATTGTTTATTTAAGAATTTCAAATTCACAACTTCAAATTGAAGTATAGTTAACAATTTATAATTATCAGTTCTCAATTGTTTATTTGAGAATTTCAAATTCACAACTTCCAATTGAAGTATAGTTAACAATTGAAATTATTAATTCTAAATTGTTTATTTGAGAATTTCAAATTCACAACTTCAAATTGAAGTATAGTTAATAATTTTAAATTATTAATTCTAAATTGTTTATTTGAGAATTTCAAATTCACAACTTCAAATTGAAGTATAGTTAATAACTTGAAATTATTAATTCTAAATTGTTTATTTGAGAATTTTAAATTCACAACTTCAAATTGAAGTATAGTTAACAATTTGTAATTATTAATTCTAAATTGTTTATTTGAGAATTTCAAATTCACAACTTCAAATTGAAGTATAGTTAACAATTTGTAATTATTAATTCTAAATTGTTTATTTGAGAATTTTAAATTCACAACTTCAAATTGAAGTATAGTTAACAATTTGTAATTATTAATTCTAAATTGTTTATTTGAGAATTTCAAATTCTCAACTTCAAATTGAAGTATAGTTAAAATTGGTAATTATTAATTCTAAATTGTTTATTTGAGAATTTCAAATTCACAACTTCAAATTGAAGTATAGTTAACAATTGAAATTATTAATTCTAAATTGTTTATTTGAGAATTTCATATTCACAACTTCAAATTGAAGTATAGTTAATAATTTTATATTATTAATTCTAAATTGTTTATTTGAGAATTTCAAATTCTCAACTTCAAATTGAAGTATAGTTAATAACCTGAAATTATTAATTCTAAATTGTTTATTTGAAAATTTTTAGTTCACAACTTCAAATTGAAGTATAGTTAACAATTTGTAATTATTAATTCTAAATTGTTTATTTGAGAATTTCAAATTCACAACTTCAAATTGAAGTATAGTTAACAATTTGTAATTATTAATTCTAAATTGTTAATTTGAGAATTTCAAATTCACAACTTCAAATTGAAGTATATTTAATAATTTGAAATTATTAATTCTAAATTGTTTATTTGAGAATTTCAAATTTACAACTTCAAATTGAAGTATAGTTAACAATTTGTAATTATCAGTTCTAAAATGTTTATTTGAAAATTTTAAATTTACAACTTCAAATTGAAGTATAGTTAACAATTTGTAATTAGTAATTCTAAATTGTTTATTTGAGAATTTCAAATTCACAACTTCAAATTGAAGTATAGTTAACAATTTGTAATTATTAGTTCTAAATTGTTTATTTGAGAATTTCAAATTCACAACTTCAAATTGAAGTATAGTTAACAATTTGTAATTATTAGTTCTAAATTGTTTATTTGAGAATTTCAAATTCACAACTTCAAATTAAAGTATAGTTAACAATTTGTAATTATTAGTTCTAAATTGTTTATTTGAAAATTTCAAATTCACAACTTCAAATTGAAGTATAGTTAACAATTTGTAATTATTTTTCTAAATTGTTTATTTGAGAATTTTAAATTCTCAACTTCAAATTGAAGTATAGTTAATAACTTGAAATTATTAATTCTAAATTGTTTATTTGAGAATTTTAAATTCACAACTTCAAATTGAACTATAGTTAACAATTTGTATTTATTAATTCTAAATTGTTTATTTGAGAATTTCAAGTTCACAACTTCAAATTGAAGTATAGTTAACAATTTGTAATTATTAATTCTAAATTGTTTATTTGAGAATTTTAAATTCACAACTTTAAATTAAAGTATAGTTAACAATTTGTAATTATTAGTTCTAAATTGTTTATTTGAGAATTTCAAATTCTCAACTTCAAATTGAGGTATAGTTAAACATTTGGTAATTATTAATTCTAATTTGTTTATTTGAGAATTTCAAATTCACAACTTCAAATTGAAGTATAGTTAACAATTTGTAATTATTAGTTCTAAATTGTTTATTTGAGAATTTCAAATTCACAACTTCAAATTGAAGTATAGTTAACAATTTGTAATTATTAGTTCTAAATTGTTTATTTGAGAATTTCAAATTCACAACTTCAAATTGAAGTATAGTTAACAATTTGTAATTATTAATTCTAAATTGTTTATTTGAGAATTTCAAATTCACAACTTCAAATTGAAGTATAGTTAACAATTTGTAATTATTAATTCTAAATTGTTTATTTGAGAATTTCAAATTAACAACTTCAGATTGAAAATAGTTAACAATTTGTAATTCTTAGTTCTAAATTGTTTATTTGAGAATTTCAAATTCACAACTTCAAATTGAAGTATAGTTAACAATTTGTAATTATTAATTCTAAATTGTTTATTTGAGAATTTCAAATTCACAACTTCAAATTGAAGTATAGTTAACAATTTGTAATTATTAGTTCTAAATTGTTTATTTGAGAATTTCAAATTCTCAACTTCAAATTGAGGTATAGTTAAACATTTGGAAATTATTAATTCTAAATTGTTTATTTGAGAATTTTAAATTCACAACTTCAAATTGAAGTATAGTTAACAATTTGTAATTATTAATTCTAAATTGTTTATTTGAGAATTTTAAATTCTCAACTTCAAATTGAAGTATAGTTAATAATTTGAAATTATTAATTCTAAATTGTTTATTTGAGAATTTTAAATTCACAACTTCAAATTGAAGTATAGTTAACAATTTGTAATTATTAATTCTAAATTGTTTATTTGAGAATTTTAAATTCACAACTTCAAATTGAAGTATAGTTAACAATTTGTAATTATTAGTTCTTAATTGTTTATTTGAGAATTTCAAATTCTCAACTTCAAATTGAAGTATAGTTAAAATTGGTAATTATTAATTCTAAATTGTTTATTTGAGAATTTCAAATTCACAACTTCAAATTGAAGTATAGTTAATAATTTGAAATTATTAATTCTAAATTGTTTATTTGAGAATTTCAAATTCACAACTTCAAATTGAAGTATATTTAATAATTTGAAATTATTAATTCTAAATTGTTTATTTGAGAATTTCAAATTCACAACTTCAAATTGAAGTATAGTTAACAATTTGTAATTATCAGTTCTAAAATGTTTATTTGAAAATTTTAAATTTACAACTTCAAATTGAAGTATAGTTAACAATTTGTAATTAGTTCTAAATTGTTTATTTGAGAATTTCAAATTCACAACTTCAAATTGAAGTATAGTTAACAATTTGTAATTATTAGTTCTAAATTGTTTATTTGAGAATTTCAAATTCACAACTTCAAATTGAAGTATAGTTAACAATTTGTAATTATCAGTTCTAAATTGTATATTTGAGAATTTCAAAATCACAACTTCAAATTGAAGTATAGTTAACAATTTGTAATTATTAGTTCTAAATTGTTTATTTGAGAATTTCAAATTCACAACTTAAAATTGAAGTATAGTTAACAATTTGTAATTATTAGTTCTAAATTGTTTATTTGAGAATTTCAAATTCACAACTTCAAATTGAAGTATAGTTAACAATTTGTAATTATTAGTTCTAAATTGTTTATTTGAGAATTTCAAATTCACAACTTCAAATTGAAGTATAGTTAACAATTTGTAATTATTAATTCTAAATTGTTTATTTGAGAATTTCAAATTCACAACTTCAAATTGAAGTATAGTTAACTATTTGTAATTATTAATTCT
This sequence comes from Lycocerus yunnanus, assembly GCA_036346125.1. NCBI lineage: Eukaryota > Metazoa > Arthropoda > Insecta > Coleoptera > Cantharidae > Lycocerus > Lycocerus yunnanus. Next base: position 27,359 of record JARFIX010000392.1, on the reverse strand, counting down.
AAATTGTTTATTTGAGAATTTCAAATTAACAACGTCAGATTGAAAAATAGTTAACAATTTGTAATTATTAATTCTAAATTGTTTATTTGAGAATTTTAAATTCTCAACTTCAAATTGAAGTATAGTTAATAACTTGAAATTATTAATTCTAAATTGTTTATTTGAGAATTTTAAATTCACAACTTCAAATTGAAGTATAGTTAACAATTTGTAATTATTAATTCTAAATTGTTTATTTGAGAATTTCAAGTTCACAACTTCAAATTGAAGTATAGTTAACAATTTGTAATTATTAATTCTAAATTGTTTATTTGAGAATTTTAAATTCACAACTTCAAATTGAAGTATAGTTAACAATTTGTAATTATTAGTTCTAAATTGTTTATTTGAGAATTTCAAATTCTCAACTTCAAATTGAGGTATAGTTAAACATTTGGTAATTATTAATTCTAAATTGTTTATTTGAGAATTTCAAATTCACAACTTCAAATTGAAGTATAGTTAACAATTTGTAATTATTAATTCTAAATTGTTTATTTGAGAATTTCAAATTAACAACTTCAGATTGAAAAATAGTTAACAATTTGTAATTATTAATTCTAAATTGTTTATTTGAGAATTTTAAATTCTCAACTTCAAATTGAAGTATAGTTAATAACTTGAAATTATTAATTCTAAATTGTTTATTTGAGAATTTTAAATTCACAACTTCAAATTGAAGTATAGTTAACAATTTGTAATTATTAATTCTAAATTGTTTATTTGAGAATTTCAAGCTCACAACTTCAAATTGAAGTATAGTTAACAATTTGTAATTATTAATTCTAAATTGTTTATTTGAGAATTTTAAATTCACAACTTCAAATTGAAGTATAGTTAAAATTTGTAATTATTAGTTCTAAATTTTTATTTGAGAATTTCAAATTCTCAACTTCAAATTGAAGTATAGTTAAAAATTGGTAATTATTAATTCTAAATTGTTTATTTGAGAATTTCAAATTCACAACTTCAAATTGAAGTATAGTTAATAATTTGAAATTATTAATTCTAAATTGTTTATATGAGAATTTCAAATTCACAACTTAAAATTGAAGTATAGTTAATAACTTGAAATTATTAATTCTAAATTGTTTATTTGAGAATTTCAAATTCACAACTTCAAACTTAAGTATAGTTAACAATTTGTAATTATTAATTCTAAATTGTTTATTTGAGAATTTCCAATTCACAACTTCAAATTGAAGTATAGTTAACAATTTGTAATTATTAATTCTAAATTGTTTATTTGAGAATTTCAAATTCACAACTTCAAATTGAAGTATAGTTAATAACTTGAAATTATTAATTCTAAATTGTTTATTTGAGAATTTCAAATTCACAACTTCAAATTGAAGTATAGTTAATAATTTTTAATTATCAGTTCTAAACTGTTTATTTAAGAATTTCAAATTCACAACTTCAAATTGAAGTATATTTAACAATTTGTAATTATTAATTCTAAATTGTTTATTTGAGAATTTCAAATTCACAACTTCAAATTGAAGTATAGTTAACAATTTGTAATTATTAATTCTAAATTGTTTATTTGAGAATTTCAAATTCACAACTTCAAATTGAAGTATAGTTAATAATTTGAAATTATCAATTCTAAATTGTTTATATGAGAATTTCAAATTCACAACTTGAAATTGAAGTATAGTTAATAACTTGAAATTATTAATTCTAAATTGTTTATTTGAGAATTTCAAATTCACAACTTCAAACTTAAGTATAGTTAACAATTTATAATTATTACTTAAATTGTTTATTTGAGAATTTCAAATTCACAACTTCAAATTGAAGTATAGTTAACAATTTATAATTATCAGTTCTAAATTAATTATTTGAGAATTTTAAATTCACAACTTCCAATTGAAGTATAGTTAACAATTGAAATTATTAATTCTAAATTATTTATTTGAGAATTTCAAATTCACAACTTCAAATTGAAGTATAGTTAATAATTTTATATTATTAATTCTAAATTGTTTATTTGAGAATTTCAAATTCACAACTTCAAATTGAAGTATAGTTAATAACTTGAAATTATTAATTCTAAATTGTTTATTTGAGAATTTTAAATTCACAACTTCAAATTGAAGTATAGTTAACAATTTGTAATTATTAATTCTAAATTGTTTATTTGAGAATTTCAAGTTCACAACTTCAAATTGAAGTATAGTTAACAATTTGTAATTATTAATTCTAAATTGTTTATTTGAGAATTTTAAATTCACAACTTCAAATTGAAGTATAGTTAACAATTTGTAATTATTAATTCTAAATTGTTTATTTGAGAATTTCAAATTCTCAACTTCAAATTGAAGTATAGTTAAAATTGGTAATTATTAATTCTAAATTGTTTATTTGAGAATTTCAAATTCACAACTTCAAATTGAAGTATAGTTAATAATTTGAAATTATTAATTCTAAATTGTTTATATGAGAATTTCAAATTCACAACTTCAAATTGAAGTATAGTTAATAACTTGAAAATATTAATTCTAAATTGTTTATTTGAGAATTTCAAATTCACAACTTCAAACTTAAGTATCGTTAACAATTTGTAATTATTAATTCTAAATTGTTTATTTGAGAATTTCAAATTCACAACTTCAAATTGAAGTATAGTTAATAACTTGAAATTATTAATTCTAAATTGTTTATTTGAGAATTTCAAATTCACAACTTCAAACTGAAGTATAGTTAACAATTTGTAATTATTAATTCTAAATTGTTTATTTGAGAATTTCAAATTCACAACTTCAAATTGAAGTATAGTTAACAATTTGTAATTATCAGTTCTAAATTAATTATTTGAGAATTTGAAATTCACAACTTCAAACTTAAGTATAGTTAACAATTTGTAATTATTTATTCTAAATTGTTTATTTGAGAATTTCAAATTCACAACTTCAAATTAAAGTATAGTTAATAACTTGAAATTATTAATTCTAAATTGTTTATTTGAGAATTTCAAATTCACAACTTCAAATTGAAGTATAGTTAACAATTTGTAATTATTAATTCTAAATTGTTTATTTGAGAATTTCAAATTCACAACTTCAAATTGAAGTATAGTTAACAATTTGTAATTTTTAATTCTAAATTGTTTATCTGAGAATTTCAAATTCACAACTTCAAATTGACGATAGTTAATAACTTGAAATTATTAATTCTAAATTGTTTATTTGAGATTTTCAAATTCACAACTTCAAATTGAAGTATAGTTAATAATTTGTAATTTTTACTTAAATTGTTTATTTGAGAATTTCAAATTCACGACTTCAAATTGAAGGTTAGTTAACAATTTGTAATTATCAGTTTTAAATTGTATATTTGAGAATTTCAAATTCACAACTTCAAATTTAGGTATAGTTAACAATTTGTAATTATCAGTTCTAAATTGTTTATTTGAGAATTTCAAATTCACAACTTCAAATTGAAGGTTAGTTAACAATTTGTAATTATCAGTTCTAAATTGTTTATTAGAGAATTTCAAATTCACAACTTCAAATTGAAGTATAGTTAACAATTTGTAATTATTAATTCTAAATTGTTTATTTGAGAATTTCAAATTCACAACTTCAAATTGAAGTATAGTTAACAATTTGTAATTATTAATTCTAAATTGTTTATTTGAGAATTTCAAATTCACAACTTCAAATTGAAGTATAGTTAATAATTTGAAATTATCAATTCTAAATTGTTTATATGAGAATTTCAAATTCACAACTTGAAATTGAAGTATAGTTAATAACTTGAAATTATTAATTCTAAATTGTTTATATGAGAATTTCAAATTCACAACTTGAAATTGAAGTATAGTTAATAACTTGAAATTATTAATTCTAAATTGTTTATATGAGAATTTCAAATTCACAACTTCAAATTGAAGTATAGTTAATAATTTGAAATTATCAATTCTAAATTGTTTATATGAGAATTTCAAATTCACAACTTGAAATTGAAGTATAGTTAATAACTTGAAATTATTAATTCTAAATTGTTTATTTGAGAATTTCAAATTCACAACTTCAAACTTAAGTATAGTTAACAATTTATAATTATTACTTCTAAATTGTTTATTTGAGAATTTCTAATTCACAACTTCAAATTGAAGTATAGTTAACAATTTATAATTATCAGTTCTAAATTAATTATTTGAGAATTTCAAATTCACAACTTCCAATTGAAGTATAGTTAACAATTGAAATTATTAATTCTAAAATGTTTATTTGAGAATTTCAAATTCACAACTTCAAATTGAAGTATAGTTAATAATTTTATATTATTAATTCTAAATTGTTTATTTAAGAATTTCAAATTCACAACTTCAAATTGAAGTATAGTTAATAACTTGAAATTATTAATTCTAAATTGTTTATTTGAGAATTTTAAATTCACAACTTCAAATTGAAGTATAGTTAACAATTTGTAATTATTAATTCTAAATTGTTTATTTGAAAATTTCAAATTCACAACTTCAAATTGAAGTATAGTTAATAACTTGAAATTATTAATTCTAAATTGTTTATTTGAGAATTTCAAATTCACAACTTCAAATTGAAGTATAGTTAACAATTTGTAATTATTAATTCTAAATTGTTTATTTGAGAATTTCAAATTCACAACTTCAAATTGAAGTATAGTTAACAATTTGTAATTATTAATTCTAAATTGTTTATTTGAGAATTTCAAATTCACAACTTCAAATTGAAGTATAGTTAATAATTTGTAATTATTAATTCTAAATTGTTTATTTGAGAATTTCAAATTCACAACTTCAAATTGAAGTATAGTTAATAATTTGTAATTATTAATTCTAAATTGTTTATTTGAGAATTTCAAATTACAACTTCAAATTGAAGTTAGTTAACAATTTGTAATTATTAGTTTTAAATTGTTTATTTGAGAATTTCAAATTCACAACTTCAAATTTAGGTATAGTTAACAATTTGTAATTATCAGTTCTAAATTGTTTATTTGAGAATTTCAAATTCACAACTTCAATTTGAAGGTTAGTTAACAATTTGTAATTATCAGTTTTAAATTGTTTATTGAGAATTTCAAATTCACAACTTCAAATTGAAGTATAGTTAACACTTTGTAATTATTAATTCTAAATTGTTTATTTGAGAATTTCAAATTCACAACTTCAAATTGAAGTATAGTTAACAATTTGTAATTATTAATTCTAAATTGTTTATTTGAGAATTTCAAATTCACAACTTCAAATTGAAGTATAGTTAATAATTTGAAATTATCAATTCTAAATTGTTTATTTGAGAATTTCAAATTCACAACTTCAAATTGAAGTATAGTTAATAACTTGAAATTATTAATTCTAAATTGTTTATTGAGAATTTCAAATTCACAACTTCAAATTGAAGTATAGTTAATAATTTGAAATTATTAATTCTAAATTGTTTATATGAGAATTTCAAATTCACAACTTCAAATTGAAGTATAGTTAATAATTTGAAATTATCAATTCTAAATTGTTTATTGAGAATTTCAAATTCACAACTTCAAATTGAAGTATAGTTAATAATTTGTAATTATTAATTCTAAATTGTTTATTTGAGAATTTCAAATTCACAACTTCAAATTAAGTATAGTTAACAATTTGTAATTATTAATTCTAAATTGTTTATTTGAGAATTTCAAATTCACAACTTCAAATTGAAGTATAGTTAACAATTTATAATTATCAATTCTAAATTGTTTATTTGAGAATTTCAAATTCACAACTTCAAATTGAAGTATAGTTAACAATTGAAATTATTAATTCTAAATTGTTTATTTGAGAATTTCAAATTCACAACTTCAAATTGAAGTATAGTTAATAATTTGTAATTATTAATTCTAAATTGTTTATTTGAGAATTTCAAATTCACAACTTCAAATTGAAGTATAGTTAATAATTTGAAATTATTAATTCTAAATTGTTTATTTGAGAATTTCAAATTCACAACTTCAAATTGAAGTATAGTTAATAATTTGTAATTATTAATTCTAAATTGTTTATTTGAGAATTTCAAATTCACAACTTCAAATTGAAGTATAGTTAACAATTTGTAATTATTAATTCTAAATTGTTTATTTGAGAATTTCAAATTCACAACTTCAAATTGAAGTATAGTTAACAATTTGTAATTATTAATTCTAAATTGTTTATTTGAGAATTTCAAATTCACAACTTCAAATTGAAGTATAGTTAACAATTTGTAATTATTAATTCTAAATTGTTTATTTGAGAATTTCAAATTCACAACTTCAAATTGAAGTATAGTTAACAATTTGTAATTATTAATTCTAAATTGTTTATTTGAGAATTTCAAATTCACAACTTCAAATTGAAGTATAGTTAACAATTTGTAATTATTAATTCTAAATTGTTTATTTGAGAATTTCAAATTCACAACTTCAAATTGAAGTATAGTTAACAATTTGTAATTATTAATTCTAAATTGTTTATTTGAGAATTTCAAATTCACAACTTCAAATTGAAGTATAGTTAATAATTTGTAATTATTAATTCTAAATTGTTTATTTGAGAATTTCAAATTCACAACTTCAAATTGAAGTATAGTTAACAATTTGTAATTATTAATTCTAAATTGTTTATTTGAGAATTTCAAATTCACAACTTCAAATTGAAGTATAGTTAAAATTTGTAATTATTAATTCTAAATTGTTTATTTGAGAATTTCAAATTCACAACTTCAAATTGAAGTATAGTTAACAATTTGTAATTATTAATTCTAAATTGTTTATTTGAGAATTTCAAATTCACAACTTCAAATTGAAGTATAGTTAAAATTTGTAATTATTAATTCTAAATTGTTTATTTGAGAATTTCAAATTCACAACTTCAAATTGAAGTATAGTTAATAACTTGAAATTATTAATTCTAAATTGTTTATTTGAGAATTTCAAATTCACAACTTCAAATTGAAGTATAGTTAACAATTTGTAATTATTAATTCTAATTTGTTTATTTGAGAATTTCAAATTCACAACTTCAAATTGAAGTATAGTTAACAATTTGTAATTATTAGTTCTAAATTGTTTATTTGAGAATTTCAAATTCACAACTTCAAATTGAAGTATAGTTAACAATTTGTAATTATTAGTTCTAAATTGTTTATTTGAGAATTTCAAATTCACAACTTCAAATTGAAGTATAGTTAACAATTTGTAATTATTAATTCTAAATTGTTTATTTGAGAATTTCAAATTCACAACTTCAAATTGAAGTATAGTTAACAATTTGTAATTATTAATTCTAAATTGTTTATTTGAGAATTTCAAATTAACAACTTCAGATTGAAAAATAGTTAACAATTTGTAATTATTAATTCTAAATTGTTTATTTGAGAATTTTAAATTCTCAACTTCAAATTGAAGTATAGTTAATAACTTGAAATTATTAATTCTAAATTGTTTATTTGAGAATTTTAAATTCACAACTTCAAATTGAAGTATAGTTAACAATTTGTAATTATTAATTCTAAATTGTTTATTTGAGAATTTCAAGCTCACAACTTCAAATTGAAGTATAGTTAACAATTTGTAATTATTAATTCTAAATTGTTTATTTGAGAATTTTAAATTCACAACTTCAAATTGAAGTATAGTTAACAATTTGTAATTATTAGTTCTAAATTTTTATTTGAGAATTTCAAATTCTCAACTTCAAATTGAAGTATAGTTAAAATTGGTAATTATTAATTCTAAATTGTTTATTTGAGAATTTCAAATTCACAACTTCAAATTGAAGTATAGTTAATAATTTGAAATTATTAATTCTAAATTGTTTATATGAGAATTTCAAATTCACAACTTAAAATTGAAGTATAGTTAATAACTTGAAATTATTAATTCTAGATTGTTTATTTGAGAATTTCAAATTCACAACTTCAAACTTAAGTATAGTTAACAATTTGTAATTATTAATTCTAAATTGTTTATTTGAGAATTTCAATTCACAACTTCAAATTGAAGTATAGTTAACAATTTGTAATTATTAATTCTAAATTGTTTATTTGAGAATTTCAAATTCACAACTTCAAATTGAAGTATAGTTAATAACTTGAAATTATTAATTCTAAATTGTTTATTTGAGAATTTCAAATTCACAACTTCAAATTGAAGTATAGTTAACAATTTGTAATTATTAATTCTAAATTGTTTATTTGAGAATTTCAAATTCACAACTTCAAATTGAAGTATATTTAACAATTTGTAATTATTAATTCTAAATTGTTTATTTGAGAATTTCAAATTCACAACTTCAAATTGAAGTATAGTTAACAATTTGTAATTATTAATTCTAAATTGTTTATTTGAGAATTTCAAATTCACAACTTCAAATTGAAGTATAGTTAATAATTTGAAATTATCAATTCTAAATTGTTTATATGAGAATTTCAAATTCACAACTTGAAATTGAAGTATAGTTAATAACTTGAAATTATTAATTCTAAATTGTTTATTTGAGAATTTCAAATTCACAACTTCAAACTTAAGTATAGTTAACAATTTATAATTATTACTTCTAAATTGTTTATTTGAGAATTTCAAATTCACAACTTCAAATTGAAGTATAGTTAACAATTTATAATTATCAGTTCTAAATTAATTATTTGAGAATTTTAAATTCACAACTTCAATTGAAGTATAGTTAACAATTGAAATTATTAATTCTAAATTATTTATTTGAGAATTTCAAATTCACAACTTCAAATTGAAGTATAGTTAATAATTTTATATTATTAATTCTAAATTGTTTATTTGAGAATTTCAAATTCACAACTTCAAATTGAAGTATAGTTAATAACTTGAAATTATTAATTCTAAATTGTTTATTTGAGAATTTTAAATTCACAACTTCAAATTGAAGTATAGTTAACAATTTGTAATTATTAATTCTAAATTGTTTATTTGAGAATTTCAAGTTCACAACTTCAAATTGAAGTATAGTTAACAATTTGTAATTATTAATTCTAAATTGTTTATTTGAGAATTTTAAATTCACAACTTCAAATTGAAGTATAGTTAACAATTTGTAATTATTAATTCTAAATTGTTTATTTGAGAATTTCAAATTCTCAACTTCAAATTGAAGTATAGTTAAAATTGGTAATTATTAATTCTAAATTGTTTATTTGAGAATTTCAAATTCACAACTTCAAATTGAAGTATAGTTAATAATTTGAAATTATTAATTCTAAATTGTTTATATGAGAATTTCAAATTCACAACTTCAAATTGAAGTATAGTTAATAACTTGAAAATATTAATTCTAAATTGTTTATTTGAGAATTTCAAATTCACAACTTCAAACTTAAGTATCGTTAACAATTTGTAATTATTAATTCTAAATTGTTTATTTGAGAATTTCAAATTCACAACTTCAAATTGAAGTATAGTTAATAACTTGAAATTATTAATTCTAAATTGTTTATTTGAGAATTTCAAATTCACAACTTCAAACTTAAGTATAGTTAACAATTTGTAATTATTAATTCTAAATTGTTTATTTGAGAATTTCAAATTCACAACTTCAAATTGAAGTATAGTTAACAATTTGTAATTATCAGTTCTAAATTAATTATTTGAGAATTTGAAATTCACAACTTCAAACTTAAGTATAGTTAACAATTTGTAATTATTAATTCTAAATTGTTTATTTGAGAATTTCAAATTCACAACTTCAAATTGAAGTATAGTTAACAATTTGTAATTATTAATTCTAAATTGTTTATTTGAGAATTTCAAATTCACAACTTCAAATTGAAGTATAGTTAATAATTTGAAATTATCAATTCTAAATTGTTTATATGAGAATTTCAAATTCACAACTTGAAATTGAAGTATAGTTAATAACTTGAAATTATTAATTCTAAATTGTTTATATGAGAATTTCAAATTCACAACTTGAAATTGAAGTATAGTTAATAACTTGAAATTATTAATTCTAAATTGTTTATATGAGAATTTCAAATTCACAACTTCAAATTGAAGTATAGTTAATAATTTGAAATTATCAATTCTAAATTGTTTATATGAGAATTTCAAATTCACAACTTGAAATTGAAGTATAGTTAATAACTTGAAATTATTAATTCTAAATTGTTTATTTGAGAATTTCAAATTCACAACTTCAAACTTAAGTATAGTTAACAATTTATAATTATTACTTCTAAATTGTTTATTTGAGAATTTCTAATTCACAACTTCAAATTGAAGTATAGTTAACAATTTATAATTATCAGTTCTAAATTAATTATTTGAGAATTTCAAATTCACAACTTCCAATTGAAGTATAGTTAACAATTGAAATTATTAATTCTAAAATGTTTATTTGAGAATTTCAAATTCACAACTTCAAATTGAAGTATAGTTAATAATTTTATATTATTAATTCTAAATTGTTTATTTAAGAATTTCAAATTCACAACTTCAAATTGAAGTATAGTTAATAACTTGAAATTATTAATTCTAAATTGTTTATTTGAGAATTTTAAATTCACAACTTCAAATTGAAGTATAGTTAACAATTTGATAATTATTAATTCTAAATTGTTTATTTGAGAATTTCAAGTTCACAACTTCAAATTGAAGTATAGTTAACAATTTGTAATTATTAATTCTAAATTGTTTATTTGAGAATTTAAATTCACAACTTCAAATTGAAGTATAGTTAACAATTTGTAATTATTAATTCTAAATTGTTTATTTGAGAATTTCAAATTCTCAACTTCAAATTGAAGTATAGTTAAAATTGGTAATTATTAATTCTAAATTGTTTATTTGAGAATTTCAAATTCACAACTTCAAATTGAAGTATAGTTAATAATTTGAAATTATTAATTCTAAATTGTTTATATGAGAATTTCAAATTCACAACTTCAAATTGAAGTATAGTTAATAACTTGAAATTATTAATTCTAAATTGTTTATTTGAGAATTTCAAATTCACAACTTCAAACTTAAGTATAGTTAACAATTTGTAATTATTAATTCTAAATTGTTTATTTGAGAATTTCAAATTCACAACTTCAAATTGAAGTATAGTTAACAATTTGTAATTATCAGTTGGAAATTAATTATTTGAGAATTTGAAATTCACAACTTCAAATTGAAGTATAGTTAACAATTTGTAATTATCAGTTCTATATTGTTTATCTGAGAATTTCAAATTCACAACTTCAAATTGAAGTATAGTTAATAATTTGAAATTATTAATTCTAAATTGTTTATATGAGAATTTCAAATTCACAACTTCAAATTGAAGTATAGTTAATAACTTGAAATTATTAATTCTAATTTGTTTATTTGAGAATTTCAAATTCACAACTTCAAACTTAAGTATAGTTAACAATTTGTAATTATTAATTCTAAATTGTTTATTTGAGCATTTCAAATTCACAACTTCAAATTGAAGTATAGTTAATAACTTGAAATTATTAATTCTAAATTGTTTATTTGAGAATTTCAAATTCACAACTTCAAACTTAAGTATAGTTAACAATTTGTAATTATTTATTCTAAATTGTTTATTTGAGAATTTCAAATTCACAACTTCAAATTGAAGTATAGTTAATAACTTGAAATTATTAATTCTAAATTGTTTATTTGAGAATTTCAAATTCACAACTTCAAATTGAAGTATAGTTAACAATTTGTAATTATTAATTCTAAATTGTTTATTTGAGAATTTCAAATTCACAACTTCAAATTGAAGTATAGTTAACAATTTGTAATTATTAATTCTAAATTGTTTATTTGAGAATTTCAAATTCACAACTTCAAATTGAGCATAGTTAATAACTTGAAATTATTAATTCTAAATTGTTTATTTGAGAATTTCAAATTCACAACTTCAAATTGAAGTATAGTTAACAATTTGTAATTTTTACTTCTAAATTGTTTATTTGAGAATTTCAAATTCACGACTTCAAATTGAAGGTTAGTTAACAATTTGTAATTATCAGTTTTAAATTGTTTATTTGAGAATTTCAAATTCACAACTTCAAATTGAAGTATAGTTAATAACTTGAAATTATTAATTCTAAATTGTTTAATTGAGAATTTCAAATTCACAACTTCAAATTGTAGTATAGTTAAAAATTTGTAATTATTAATTCTAAATTGTTTATTTGAGAATTTCAAATTCACAACTTCAAATTGAAGTATAGTTAACAATTTGTAATTATTAATTCTAAATTGTTTATTTGAGAATTTCAAATTCACAACTTCAAATTGACGTATAGTTAATAACTTGAAATTATTAATTCTAAATTGTTTATTTGAGAATTTCAAATTCACAACTTCAAATTTAGGTATAGTTAACAATTTGTAATTATCAGTTCTAAATTGTTTATTTGAGAATTTCAAATTCACAACTTCAAATTGAAGGTTAGTTAACAATTTGTAATTATCAGTTCTAAATTGTTTATTTGAGAATTTTAAATTCACAACTTCAAATTGAAGTATAGTTAATAATTTGAACCCCCTCCACGTGTTTGCAACCTTGGCGTGGTGAGGGGGCTAGCGTGTCTCCAATGAAACCGGGGGCATATACTCCAGGTGCGGGCGGTGGGGATGATCTCCCCATCGGCCGACGGGGTGGTCGGGACCGGCCGGGACTTAAAAACTCTTTGTGCCCGGCCCTTGCCATTCTCTTAATGGTTACGATGGCTGCGGTAGAGGAGGCCAGACTAATCGGCAAACACAAAAGAACACATCGTAAACCGCTTGTGGGCTGCAACGACTCTTCGCAGGCTACGCTCCTGCGAGGATAGTAGTGACAGGGGGCACGAGGGTCTTGGCTTAGCCGCCTGGGCCGCGTGGACAGATACCACTATAAAAACTCCCAACTCCTACGGTACTGCGACGCCTAAGGGATGCAAAGCTGGGGGGTAGCCCAGTTACTAGTCGCAGAACCCTCGGGGCACCGGCGAACCCCGTTGTATTAAGCCTTCTGGTGCGTATGGGGCGCTGCGCATCAGGGACATTTTTTCCCCTTCACTCGTGGGACTAAATATGGACAACGAAAATTCAAAAACAAACACACTGGGAGGAGGTTCCGAAAGGATGGATCCACCCAGGGTAAAAATGTCCGGTGCAGCCAAACGTCGCCTGAAAAGGGGACTGATGGCTGCAACCGAAACCAAACAAGGCACAGGGACCCTAGCGGTACCAGTGTCTAACAAAGCAGCAGGGGAAGGCACCTCAACCGGGGGGCAAAAGCGTACCCGGTCAACAGGGAGCACCCCAGCTAGCATTGCCAGATCCAGGAAAAGGTGCAGGGACTCTGGACCTGCACTGGATTACAGGGCGGCACTAACGGATATCCGGGTGGCAATCATGCCACAAGGATATCCAGATAATACTCTGAGCGATGAGCAGGCAAACCTTATTAAAGGGACCCTGCTCTCGTCCTTAGATAATATCACGGAGGGTGGTCCATCTCCGAGGTTCTCGGAGATGAAATTAAAGGGGGGTCTCCTCACTGCCCTATGCGCCGACCAGGCTACTAAGGACTGGTTGGAGCGGGTAGTAGCGGAAAGCGTACCCTTTGAAGGAGCACAACTCCGAGTCATCGACGCCAAAGATATACCCAAACCAATCAGGGCTTTAACATGGATTCCGGGACCCCTGAGGAACCGGAAAAGTGTTAAAAGACTGGCAGTTCAAAACCCAGGGCTCAAAACTAAAACCTGGTCAGTTTTGAACAGCAAAAAAGACCCAAAAGGGCAACAGCTAATCATCCTTATGGATGAAAGTTCCTGGAAAAAAATCCAGGAACTTCAAAACAGACCATACCTAAATTTTTCCAGGGTATCATTTAAGGCTCTGGGTAAAAAGGGAGGGAGTACGGAGGAAATGGAGGTGGAAGAGGAGGCCAACACCCCAAACCAACTCAGGATCCTCCGGAGCCTCCTGCTACCACTAGCACGGAGGCCACGGCCACGGAGGGGATGCCGTGAGGTACCACCTTCAGGGCTGTCCAAATAAATGTGCACCACTGCAGGGCGGCGTCGGCTGCCCTGCAGAGGTACATACAAAATAAAAATATTGATATAGCTCTGATACAGGAACCCTGGTTAAACAGGGGACTAATCAGTGGATTAAAAATGACAGGCGCCTGGGAACTCATAAGCCCAGGAGGTACAGAGCCTAGAGTATGCATCATAGCTAAAAAAACCCATGATGCACTACCGCTATGTGGACTGAATAGCAGGGACCTCGTAGCGGTAAAAATAAAAATTTCAATGGATGGGAGCATGAGGGACCTTGTAGTCGCATCTGCATACCTTCCATATGATCAACCGGCCAACCACCTACTAGGGAAGTAATAAACCTGGTAAATTATTGTGAAAACAAAAATATGCAGCTGGTACTCTGCTGTGACTCCAACTCGCACCACATCGTGTGGGGGAGCACGGGCACAAACAGCAGAGGCGAAGCGCTATTGGAATACATTTTCAAGAGCAATCTGGAAATAGTTAATAAAGGTAACGAACCAACTTTTGTCATTCAGACAAGAAGGGAAGTTATCGACCTTACAATTGGAACACCATTTGTAAGCGGAATGATAAGAGAGTGGCATGTCTCTCAAGAGGAGTCACTCTCTGATCACAAATACATAAGATTTGACATAAAAACTCCGCCGGAGGAGGTGGTGGTGCACAGGAATCCAAGAACCTGCAACTGGGAACTCTACAGGAGGCTCCTAGGGGAGGGGTTGGAGGAATGTCCAATGAAACCGCAAACTCCGGTGGCGTTGGAACTGATGAATAACATGATTACATCGGTTATCATAAACGCGTACGAAAACAGCTGCCCACAAAAAAGGAGGGAGGCAAAACGGGAAACCACTTGGTGGAACCGCGAGCTAACCTCCCACAGGGCTGAAACGCGCAGACTCTTCAACCAGGCCAAAAGAACTGGTGACTGGGGAAAATACAAAGTTTCCCGTCAGAATTATATGTATGCCATCAGAAAGGCAAAAGAAAACTCGTGGAGGAAGTACTGCGAGGAGGTCGAAAGAACTCCAGAGTGTGCTAGACTCCAAAGAGCACTGACAAAAGGTAGCCAAAGTAAAGTTGGCACCTTACAAAAACCCGAAGGAGGGTATACATCTGATGGAGAGGAAACCCTAGAGCTCCTGCTCAGGACGCACTTTCCAGGATGTAAAACAATACTCAGAAATGAGGCAACCAACCAGACATACCTCGATATACCAACTTGTTGGGCTAATAGAGGGGAATGGAAGGTAGCAAACAAACTAATAGATAAAACGAGATTAAAATGGGCGATAAGTACCTTCAAACCATACAAATCTCCAGGCAGGGATAAAATATTCCCAGCTCTGCTTCAACAGGGAGTGGAGGAGCTATCTTCCCCCCTGTGTGCCTTATTCAGGGCGAGCATAGCCCTTAAATATGTGCCAAAAGTTGGAGAAAGGTTAAAGTGGTATTTATACCCAAACCGGGGCGTACATCATATGCCCAGGCTAAATCCTTTCGTCCAATCAGCTTAATGTCATTTCTCCTTAAAACTCTGGAGAAACTGATCGATAGGCATATCAGGGACGATGTCTTGGCGCGCTTACCGCTGCATCGACACCAGTATGCGTATCAACCAGGTAAATCGTGTGAGCTAAGCATACACGAGCTAACTCGGAGAATAGAGAATGCTCTCGGGAACCAAGAGATTGCCCTGGGAGCTTTTCTGGACATTGAGGGGGCGTTTGACAACACGTCCTTTGAATCGATTGAGGGCGCCCTCAATGGACGTGAGGTTGATCCGTCCATTGTAGGATGGATAAACTCTACCTTAAGAGAAAGAAGAATAAAAGCCACTCTGGGACGATCGACCGTGGAGGTGTCTGCTGCAAGGGGATGTCCGCAGGGGGGGGTCCTTTCACCCCTTCTGTGGTGCCTGGTGGTAGACGGACTCCTATGGGAGCTCGAACAGAGTGGTGTTCATGCGCAAGGATTTGCGGATGACATGACAATCCTAATTGGAGGAAAATTTGGGGGGGTTGTATCGTCATTGATGCAAAACGCCCTAAGAACCGTTGAAAGATGGTGCACCAAAGAGGGACTGACTGTCAACCCGGACAAGACCTCTCTGGTAGCATTCACAAAACGTAAAACCTTAAAGATATTAAGGTACTCAAACTTTGGGGAAAGGATCTACAAATGGCGAAAGAGGTCAAATACCTGGGTCTAACTCTAGACTCCAGGCTGACCTTCACGCCACACGTACGTAATATAACCAATAAAGCAACTAAGGCTATGTGGGCCTGTAGAAGCATGATTGGGAAAACAGGGGGACTGAAACCAAAATGGTGCTCTGGCTCTACACCAGAGTAATCGTACCCATAGTGACATATGCATCTCTAATCTGGTGGCACCAAGCCAAGAAAGAGATAGCACCAACAGACTCACAAGGCTACAAAGGCTTGCTTGTCTGGGAACTACGGGGCAATGACAACGACGCCAACCGCAGCTATGGAGGCGCTACTGGGACTCCGTCCACTCCACCTAGTAGTGGAGTCGGAGGCCTTGTTGGCGGCATACAGATTAACAATAAACGGTCATGGTAATGCCAACCCCGCAAGGGAGCCACACCATGATCTTTAACTCCATCAGGAATAATAACATACTTTGCATGCATTCAGACAGAACCAGCACTATAAGGGACTTCCGGAAACCTTTCAGGGTAACCATACCTGAGGGGAAAAAAGGAAGATACCAAGCAGGAGCTGGGGATCTGTATGATACCATCTGGTACACAGATGGATCCAAAATGGAAATTAGCACTGGAGCAGGTATAAGCGAGGGCAGAAGAGGTTTTAGTATTAACCTGGGATGCCACGCCACTGTTTTTCAGGCAGAAATAACTGCAATAACTGCCTGCGCTGAGGAAATGTTGCGGAGGTCCTATGAAAAAAGGAGGATCTGCATAATGACCGACAGCCAGGCAGCAATCAAAACCCTCCAGGGTGTGGAAATACAGTCCAAGACTGTAAAACATTGCCTCGATGCACTGGTGGAACTGGCACAGCGCAATAGACTGGCGCTGAGGTGGGTGCCGGGACATTCAGGATAGAGGGAAACGAAAAGCAGATCTTCTTGCTAGGAAAGCAGCAGGTACTTGTCTGGTGGGTCCAGAACCGACTTGCGGGATTTCCTATAAAACCGCAAAAGGGACGATCAAGGAAACACTAGACAAGCAGCACCTCACCTACTGGGTAACATTCCGGGACTAAGACAGTCCGTCTGTTTATTAAAGGCCCCTTGGAGCAAAAGGAGGCAGGAAATCCTAAAGCTAACAAGAACTCAGCTAAGGAAGATAGTAGGACTATTAACAGGACACTGCTCTCACAAAGACACCTCAATATCATGGGGTTAGTTGAAAATCCTACCTGTAGGATGTGTGAGGAACAGGACGAAACTCCATTCCACATACTATGCGAATGCCCTGCCCTTGCAATAAAAGGCAAGGCATTTCGGCAATCTCTACCCGACAACCGAAGAGATTCAGAAACTCCCATCAGCTGTGTACTCAAATTTGTTGAGGAAACAGAGCTGATGGAGTAATAACACGAACGCGGGCACAATAAACTTAGAGTTTCAGTGCAAGTGGGCCTAGTACCACACCCGTTCAGAATAATAATAATAATAAAATAACAATTTGTAATTACTAATTCTAAATTGTTTATTTGAGAATTTCAAATTCACAACTTCAAATTGAAGTATAGTTAACAATTTGTAATTATTAATTTAAATTGTTTATTTAAGAATTTCAAATTCACAACTTCAAATTGAAGTATAGTTAATAATTTAAAATTATTAATTCTAAATTGTTTATTTGAGAATTTCAAATTCACAACTTCAAATTGAAGTATAGTTAATAATTTGAAATTATTAATTCTAAATTGTTTATTTGAGAATTTCAAATTCACAACTTCAAATTGAAGTATAGTTAATAATTTGAAATTATTAATTCTAAATTGTTTATTTGAGAATTTCAAATTCACAACTTCAAATTGAAGTATAGTTAATAATTTGAAATTATTAATTCTAAATAGTTTATTTGAGAGTTTCAAATTCACAACTTCAAATTGAAGTATATTTAATAATTTGAAATTATTAATTCTAAATTGTTTATTTGAGAATTTCAAGTTCACAACTTCAAATTGAAGTATAGTTAACAATTTGTAATTATCAGTTCTAAAATGTTTATTTGAAAATTTTAAATTCACAACTTCAAATTGAAGTATAGTTAACAATTTGTAATTATTAGTTCTAAATTGTTTATTTGAGAATTTCAAATTCACAACTTCAAATTGAAGTATAGTTAACAATTTGTAATTATCAGTTCTAAATTGTTTATTTGAGAATTTCAAATTCACAACTTCAAATTGAAGTATAGTTAACAATTTGTAATTATTAATTCTAAATTGTTTATTTGAGAATTTCAAATTCACAACTTCAAATTGACGTATAGTTAATAACTTGAAATTATTAATTCTAAATTGTTTATTTGAGAATTTCAAATTCACAACTTCAAATTTAGGTATAGTTAACAATTTGTAATTATCAGTTCTAAATTGTTTATTTGAGAATTTCAAATTCACAACTTCAAATTGAAGGTTAGTTAACAATTTGTAATTATCAGTTCTAAATTGTTTATTTGAGAATTTCAAATTCACAACTTCAAATTGAAGGTTAGTTAACAATTTGTAATTATCAGTTTTAAATTGTTTATTTGAGAATTTCAAATTCACAACTTTAAATTGAAGTATAGGTAACAATTTGTAATTATTAATTATAATTGTTTTATTGAGAATTTCAAATTAACAACTTCAAATTGAAGTATAATTAATAATTTGAAATTATTAATTTTAAATTGTTTATTTGAGAATTTCAAATTCACAACTTCAAATTGAAGTATAGTTAAAATTTGTAATTTTTATTCTAAATTGTTTATTTGAGAATTTCAAATTCACGACTTCAAATTGAAGGTTAGTTAACAATTTGTAATTATCAGTTTTAAATTGTTTATTTGAGAATTTCAAATTCACAACTTCAAATTGAAGTATAGTTAATAACTTGAAATTATTAATTCTAAATTGTTTATTTGAGAATTTCAAATTCACAACTTCAAATTGAAGTATAGTTAACAATTTGTAATTATTAATTCTAAATTGTTTATTTGAGAATTTCAAATTCACAACTTCCAATTGAAGTATAGTTAACAATTTGTAATTATTAATTCTAAATTGTTTATTTGAGAATTTCAAATTCACAACTTCAAATTGACGTATAGTTAATAACTTGAAACTATTAATTCTAAATTGTTTATTTGAGAATTTCAAATTCACAACTTCAAATTTAGGTATAGTTAACAATTTGTAATTATCAGTTCTAAATTGTTTATTTGAGAATTTTAAATTCACAACTTCAAATTGAAGGTTAGTTAACAATTTGTAATTATCAGTTCTAAATTGTTTATTTGAGAATTTCAAATTCACAACTTCAAATTGAAGGTTAGTTAACAATTTGTAATTATCAGTTTTAAATTGTTATTTGAGAATTTCAAATTCACAACTTCAAATTGAAGTATAGTTAACAATTTGTAATTATTAATTCTAAATTGTTTATTGAGAATTTCAAATTAACAACTTCAATTGAAGTATAATTAATAATTTGAATTATTAATTCTAAATTGTTTATTTGAGAATTTCAAATTCACAACTTCAAATTGAAGTATAGTTAATAATTTGAAATATTAATTTAAATTGTTTATTTGAGAATTTCAAATTCACAACTTCAAATTGAAGTATAGTTAATAATTTGATATTATTAATTCTAAATTGTTTATTTGAGAATTTCAAATTCACAACTTCAAATTGAAGTACAGTTAATAATTTGAAATTATTAATTCTAAATTGTTTATTTGAGAATTTCAAATTCACAACTTCAAATTGAAGAATAGTTAACAATTTGTAATTATTAATTCTAAATTGTTTATTTGAGAATTTCAAATTCACAACTTGAAATTGAAGTATAGTTAATAACTTGTAATTATTAATTCTAAATTGTTTATTTGAGAATTTCAAATTCACAACTTCAAATTGAAGTATAGTTAACAATTTGTATTATTAATTCAAAATTTGGTTTATTTGAGAATTTCAAATTAACAACTTCAAATTGAAGTATAGTTAACAATTTGTAATTATTAATTCTAAATTGTTTATTTGAGAATTTAAAATTTCACAACTTCAAATTGAAGTATAGTTAACAATTTGTAATTATTAATGCTAAATTGTTTATTTGAGAATTTCAAATTCACAACTTCAAATTGACGTATAGTTAATAACTTGAAATTATTAATTCTAAATTGTTTATTTGAGAATTTCAAATTCACAACTTCAAATTGAAGTATGGTTAACAATTTGTAATTTTACTTCTAAATTGTTTATTTGAGAATTTCAAATTCTCGACTTCAAATTGAAGGTTAGTTAACAATTTGTAATTATCAGTTTTAAATTGTTTATTTGAGAATTTCAACTTCACAACTTCAAATTGAAGTATAGTTAATAACTTGAAATTATTAATTCTAAATTGTTTATTTGAGAATTTCAAATTCACAACTTCAAATTGAAGTATAGTTAACAATTTGTAATTATTAATTCTAAATTGTTTATTTGAGAATTTCAAATTCACAACTTCAAATTGACGTATAGTTAATAACTTGAAATTATTAATTCTAAATTGTTTATTTGAGAATTTCAAATTCACAACTTCAAATTTAGGTATAGTTAACAATTTGTAATTATCAGTTCTAAATTGTTTATTTGAGAATTTCAAATTCACAACTTCAAATTGAAGGTTAGTTAACAATTTGTAATTATCAGTTCTAAATTGTTTATTTGAGAATTTCAGATTCACAACTTCAAATTGAAGGTTAGTTAACAATTTGTAATTATCAGTTTTAAATTGTTTATTTGAGAATTTCAAATTCACAACTTCAAATTGAAGTATAGTTAACAATTTGTAATTATTAATTCTAAATTGTTTTATTGAGAATTTCAAATTAACAACTTCAAATTGAAGTATAATTAATAATTTGAAATTATTAATTCTAAATTGTTTATTTGAGAATTTCAAATTTACAACTTCAAATTGAAGTATAGTTAATAATTTGAAATTATTAATTCTAAATTGTTTATTTGAGAATTTCAAATTCACAACTTCAAATTAAAGTATAGTTAACAATTTGTAATTATTAATTCTAAATTGTTTATTTGTGAATTTCAAATTCACAACTTCAAATTGAAGTATAGTTAACAATTTGTAATTATTAATTCTAAATTGTTTATTTGAGAATTTCAAATTCACAACTTAAATTGAAGTATAGTTAATAACTTGTAATTATTAATTCTAAATTGTTTATTTGAGAATTTCAAATTCACAACTTCAAATTTAGTATAGTTAACAATTTGTAATTATATTCTAAATTGTTTATTTGAGAATTTCAAATTCACAACTTCAAATTGAAGGTTAGTTAACAATTTGTAATTATTAATTCTAAATTGTTTATTTGAGAATTTCAAATTCACAACTTCAAATTAGTATAGTTAATAACTTAAATTATTAATTCTAAATTGTTTATTTGAGAATTTCAAATTCACAACTTCAAATTGAAGTATAGTTAACAATTTGTAATTATTAATTCTAAATTGTTTATTTGAGAATTTCAAATTCACAACTCAAATTGAAGTATAGTTAACAATTTGTAATTATTAATTCTAAATTGTTTATTTGAGAATTTCAAATTCACAACTTCAAATTGAGTATAGTTAATAACTTGAATTATTAATTCTAAATTGTTTATTTGAGAATTTCAAATTCACAACTTCAAATTGAAGTATAGTTAACAATTTGTAATTTTAATTCTAAATTGTTTATTTGAGAATTTCAAATTCACGACTTCAAATTGAAGTATAGTTAACAATTTGTAATTATCAGTTTAAATTGTTAATTTGAGAATTTCAAATTCACAACTTCAAATTGAAGTATAGTTAATAACTTGAAATTATTAATTCTAAATTGTTTATTTGAGAATTTCAAATTCACAACTTCAAAATTGAAGTATAGATTAATCACATTTGTAATTATTAATTCTAAATTGTTTATTTGAGAATTTCAAATTCACAACTTCAAATTGGTATAGTTAACAATTTGTAATTAATTCTAAATTGTTTATTTGAAAATTTATCAAATTCACAACTTCAAATTGAAGTTAGTTAACAATTTGTAATTATTAGTTCTAAATTGTTTATTTGAGAATTTCAAATTCACAACTTCAAATTGAAGGTTAGTTAACAATTTGTAATTATCAATTTAAATTGTTTATTTGAGAATTTCAAATTCACAACTTCAAATTGAAGTATAGTTAACAATTTGTAATTATTAATTCTAAATTGTTTATTTGAGAATTTCAAATTAACAACTTCAAATTAAGTATAATTAATAATTTGAAATTATTAATTCTAAATTGTTTATTTGAGAATTTCAAATTCACAACTTCAAATTGAAGTATAGTTAATAATTTGAAATTATTAATTCTAAATTGTTTATTTGAGAATTTCAAATTCACAACTTCAAATTGAAGTATAGTTAACAATTTGTAATTATTAATTCTAAATTGTTTATTTGAGAATTTCAAATTCACAACTTCAAATTGAAGTATAGTTAACAATTTGTAATTATTAATTCTAAATTGTTTATTTGAAATTTCAAATTCACAACTTCAAATTGAAGTATAGTTAATAACTTGAATTATTAATTCTAAATTGTTTATTTGAGAATTTCAAATTCACAACTTCAAATTAAAGTATAGTTAACAATTTGTAATTATTAATTCTAAATTGTTTATTTGAGAATTTCAAATTAACAACTTCAAATTGAAATAGTTAACAATTTGAATTATTAATTCTAAATTGTTTATTTGAGAATTTCAAATTCACAACTTTAAATTGAAGTATAGTTAATAATTTGAATTATTAATTCTAAATTGTTTATTTGAGAATTTCAAATTCACAACTTCAAATTGAAGTATAGTTAACAATTTGTAATTATTAATTCTAAATTGTTTATTTGAGAATTTCAAATTCACAACTTCAAATTGAAGTATAGTTAACAATTTGTAATTATTAATTCTAAATTGTTTATTTGAGAATTTCAAATTCACAACTTCAAATTGACGTATAGTTAATAACTTGAAATTATTAATTCTAAATTGTTTATTTGAGAATTTCAAATTCACAACTTCAAATTGAAGTATAGTTAACAATTTGTAATTATTATTCTAAATTGTTTATTTGAAATTTCAAATTCACAACTTCAAATTGAAGGTTAGTTAACAATTTGTAATTATCAGTTTTAAATTGTTTATTTGAGAATTTCAATTCACAACTTCAAATTGAAGTATAGTTAATAATTGAATTATTAATTCTAAATTGTTTATTTGAGAATTTCAAATTCACAACTTCAAATTGAAGTATAGTTAACAATTTGTAATTATTAATTCTAAATTGTTTATTTGAGAATTTCAAATTCACAACTTCAAATTGAAGTATAGTTAATAATTGAAATTATTAATTCTAAATTGTTTATTTGAGAATTTCAAATTCACAACTTCAAATTGAAGTATAGTTAATAATTTGAATTATTAATTCTAAATTGTTTATTTGAGAATTTCAAATTCACAACTTCAAATTGAAGTATAGTTAACAATTTGAATTATTAATTCTAAATTGTTTATTTGAGAATTTCAAATTCACAACTTCAAATTGAAGTATAGTTAATAATTTGAAATTATTAATTCTAAATTGTTTATTTGAGAATTTCAAATTCACAACTTCAAATTGAGTATAGTTAACAATTTGAATTATTAATTCTAAATTGTTTATTTGAGAATTTCAAATTCACAACTTCAAATTGAAGTATAGTTAATAATTTGAAATTATTAATTCTAAATTGTTTATTTGAGAATTTCAAATTCACAACTTCAAATTGAAGTATAGTTAACAATTTGAATTATTAATTCTAAATTGTTTATTTGAGAATTTCAAATTCACAACTTCAAATTGAAGTATAGTTAACAATTTGTAATTATTAATTCTAAATTGTTTATTTGAGAATTTCAAATTCACAACTTCAAATTGAGTATAGTTAATAATTTGAAATTATTAATTCTAAATTGTTTATTTGAGAATTTCAAATTCACAACTTCAAATTAAGTATAGTTAACAATTTGAATTATTAATTCTAAATTGTTTATTTGAGAATTTCAAATTCACAACTTCAAATTGAAGTATAGTTAATAATTTGAAATTATTAATTCTAAATTGTTTATTTGAGAATTTCAAATTCACAACTTCAAATTGAAGTATAGTTAATAATTTGAATTATTAATTCTAAATTGTTTATTTGAGAATTTCAAATTCACAACTTCAAATTGAAGTATAGTTAACAATTTGTAATTATTAATTCTAAATTGTTTATTTGAGAATTTCAAATTCACAACTTCAAATTGAAGTATAGTTAACAATTTGAAATTATTAATTCTAAATTGTTTATTTGAGAATTTCAAATTCACAACTTCAAATTGAAGTATAGTTAATAATTTGAAATTATTAATTCTAAATTGTTTATTTGAGAATTTCAAATTCACAACTTCAAATTAGTATAGTTAACAATTTGTAATTATTAATTCTAAATTGTTTATTTGAGAATTTCAAATTCACAACTTCAAATTGAAGTATAGTTAACAATTTGTAATTATTAATTCTAAATTGTTTATTTGAGAATTTCAAATTCACAACTTCAAATTGAAGTATAGTTAATAATTTGAAATTATTAATTCTAAATTGTTTATTTGAGAATTTCAAATTCACAACTTCAAATTGAATATGTTAACAATTTGTAATTATTAATTCTAAATTGTTTATTTGAAATTTCAAATTCACAACTTCAAATTGAAGTATAGTTAACAATTTGTAATTATTAATTCTAAATTGTTTATTTGAGAATTTCAAATTCACAACTTCAAATTGAAGTATAGTTAATAATTTGTAATTATTAATTCTAAATTGTTTATTTGAGAATTTCAAATTCACAACTTCAAATTGAGTATAGTTAACAATTTGTAATTATTAATTCTAAATTGTTTATTTGAGAATTTCAAATTCACAACTTCAAATTGACGTATAGTTAATAATTTGAAATTATTAATTCTAAATTGTTTATTTGAGAATTTCAAATTCACAACTTCAAATTGAAGTATAGTTAATAATTTGAAATTATTAATTCTAAATTGTTTATTTGAGAATTTCAAATTCACAACTTCAAATTAGTATAGTTAACAATTTGTAATTATTAATTCTAAATTGTTTATTTGAGAATTTTAAATTCACAACTTCAAATTGAAGTATAGTTAACAATTTAATTATTATTCTAAATTGTTTATTTGAGAATTTCAAATTCACAACTTCAAATTGAGTATAGTTAATAATTTGAAATTATTAATTCTAAATTGTTTATTTGAGAATTTCAAATTCACAACTTCAAATTGAAGTATAGTTAATAATTTGTAAATTATTAATTCTAAATTGTTTATTTGAGAATTTCAAATTCACAACTTCAAATTGAAGTATAGTTAACAATTTGTAATTATTAATTCTAAATTGTTTATTTGAGAATTTCAAATTCACAACTTCAAATTGAAGTATAGTTAACAATTTGTAATTATTAATTCTAAATTGTTTATTTGAGAATTTCAAATTCACAACTTCAAATTAAAGTATAGTTAAAATTTGTAATTATTAATTCTAAATTGTTTATTTGAGAATTTCAAATTCACAACTTCAAATTGAGTATAGTTAACAATTTGTAATTATTAATTCTAAATTGTTTATTTGAAAATTTCAAATTCACAACTTCAAATTAGTATAGTTAACAATTTGTAATTATTAATTCTAAATTGTTTATTTGAAATTTCAAATTCACAACTTCAAATTGAAATATAGTTAAAATTTGTAATTATTATTCTAAATTGTTTATTTGAGAATTTCAAATTCACAACTTAAATTGAAGTATAGTTAATAATTGAAATTATTAATTCTAAATTGTTTATTTGAGAATTTCAAATTCACAACTTCAAATTAAGTATAGTTAACAATTTGTAATTATTAATTCTAAATTGTTTATTTGAGAATTTCAAATTCACAACTTCAAATTGAAGTATAGTTAACAATTTGTAATTATTAATTCTAAATTGTTTATTTGAGAATTTCAAATTACAACTTCAAATTGAAGTATATTAATAATTTGAATTATTAATTCTAAATTGTTTATTTAAAATTTCAAATTCACAACTTCAAATTGAAGTATAGTTAATAATTTAATTATTAATTCTAAATTGTTATTTGAGAATTTCAAATTCACAACTTAAATTGAAGTATAGTTAACAATTTGTAATTATTATTCTAAATTGTTTATTTGAAATTTCAAATTCACAACTTCAAATTGAAGTATAGTTAACAATTTGTAATTTTATTCTAAATTGTTTATTTGAGAATTTCAAATTCACAACTTCAAATTGAAGTTAGTTAACAATTTGTAATTATTATTTTAAATTGTTTATTTGAGAATTTCAAATTCACAACTTCAATTGAGTATAGTTAAAATTGAATTATTAATTCTAAATTGTTTATTTGAGAATTTCAAATTCACAACTTCAAATTGAGTATAGTTAACAATTTGTAATTATTAATTCTAAATTGTTTATTTGAGAATTTCAAATTCACAACTTCAAATTGAGTATAGTTAATAATTGAAATTATTAATTCTAAATTGTTTATTTGAGAATTTCAAATTCACAACTTCAAATTGAGTATAGTTAACAATTTGTAATTATATTCTAAATTGTTTATTTGAGAATTTCAAATTCACAACTTCAAATTGAAGTTAGTTAACAATTTGTAATTATCAGTTCTAAATTGTTTATTTGAGAATTTCAAATTCACAACTTCAAATTGAAGTATAGTTAACAATTTGTAATTATTAATTCTAAATTGTTTATTGAGAATTTCAAATTACAACTTCAAATTGAAGTATAATTAATAATTTGAAATTATTAATTCTAAATTGTTTATTGAGAATTTCAAATTCACAACTTCAAATTGAAGGATAGTTAATAATTTGAAATTTTTTTTTTTT